>JAJHUR010139352.1:76331-99921 GCA_027495735.1 Lutjanus campechanus
GGGGGGGGGGGGGGGGGGGGGGGGGGGGGGGGGGGTGCTGCACCCGGTGGAATTCGGGACCATTTGAACAACCTTGCCCTAGGTGAGTTTTGGGGATTTACTCGGCAAAGAGAGTTGGCAATTTTCAGGGGCTTGGGGTTTTGAGTGAGAGAGAAGGAGAGAGAGAAAAAGAGAGAAGACGCTGTGTGATTTCCATCATATTTCCTGCCAGAGTACCGTCACTGCTCTCACAGCCTTGCCCACTCTTCTCCTGACTTTCTATCTGATCAAAGGCAGAAATTTCTTTTAAGCTGTTTCTCTGCAGGGGAACCAGGATGTAACCAATATTTCAAGGATTACATAATCATTGCATTATAGAAAAAGACATCATTCCATTTATCCATACATAATGTGCTCCTACGCAGTCATATAGCGGGCATTCGCCGGCTCACATTTGATGCAAATCCTAGACTGCCATTCATCCAAAATGTATGATTTGTAAATACACTTACAAAGTTGAGCCCACTGAAGATGCGCGGTGAATATAAGCAGCTTCAAATCACTGTGTGTCCATCTCCCTCCCTCCCTCTGTCTCCCCCAGACATTGCTACAGATGGCAGATCATCATACAGATGATGACTGCTTAGCAGTTCTTTCTGACAGCTCTCCGATTACATAGCAATTACACTCCTTCTCAAAAGCTGCTTTGACAATTAGCCTGCTGACAAAACACTTGGTTGTATTTATTCATGTGTGGACAGCTTTGGCTTCCTTGTTTGTCCAGAGAGATTGTGTTCACACCTTGGTAAAATGCTACAGTTTCTAACTTTGGCACAGGCAGCGCCGTTCCTACAGTAAAATACTGACAGTGTACTGTATGTATCACTGTGTTTTCTTAAACCTGCAGAGCTGAAAGCTGGCACAGTTCACGGGGAAGTGAGCCAGTCCTCCCTGTTCTCTGAAGCACATTTTATACTTGATTTGTGTTCACACAGCCATTAACTTCATCAACCAGTCACCGTAAGTTAATTTTCTATAGAGCTCAGCAAGCGTTGATTTTAAACATGCAATTAGTATATTGATTTTCCTTGTCCAGAAAGAATTTTTTTTTTTGCCTTACATGTACAAGTGTCACGGTCTGCAAATTTGTAATGTTCTTCACTACATTATGAAAGACTTTTAGCTGCGAATAACAGTATTTCCCCTCGATTCAAATCTTTGTGGTCACATCACATTCTTAAAGGGACAGTTTGGATTATTTGAAGTGGGGTTGTATGAGATGCTTATCAATAGTCAGTGTGTGTTACCTACAGCAGATGGTGGTTGGCTGTAGTAAGCTATGTGCCACTGTGGACAGTGTCAGCAGCATTTTAGCTACTTAAAAAACTGCCCACATACGTAAAAGTAAATCAGTATCAGTTTAAAGGGATAGTTCACCCAAAAATTAAAATCCAGCCATTATCTACTCATCCTCATGCTGATTGAAGGTTGGGTTTAGTTTTTCAGTCCACAAAACACTGCTGGACTTTCACAGGAAAACAGTGTTGCAGAATCTCCCAGTGGTGACTGGTTTTCAAATGTAAAAAATAAATAAATTAATTAAAATATTAACATAAAATGCCTCCATACTGCTTGTCTAGTGTATTTCAAGTCTCCTAAAGACCTAACATGCCAAATTGATTTAAAAATGTTATTTACATCATGTCTTTAGCCTGAATCTTCACTGTAGATCCTTTAGCTTGGAGCCACATTCAGGTGCACATGCATACTGTCTGAACTGGATGTGTGTATTCTGACAGTGTACAAATGGCATGTTGGGACTTTAGGAGACTAGGATTACACCAGATGAGGAGTATTATGGGTTTTTTTTGTTTTCCAGTTGTTGTTTTTTACATTTGAAAACGGGTCACCATTCAATTCCATTGTTTGGGAGATTCTGTGAAACTCCAGCAGTGTACAAAATAAACCTGACTCTCAATCAGCATGAGGGCGAGTAGATAATGACTGCGTTTTCATATTTGGGTTAACTATACCCTTTAAGTGTACATTAGAATATTTTCACCACATTACCTTGCTGTCAGACAGCCTTCTCCAAATGAAAACCACAGGTATAGAAGCCAAATATTGCTCTCCCAAAACTAACCAAACTCCATTTGCAAAATTGGTCATTTGACTTGCACAGCATGGGAGTTGCTGGTCCATTGCTGCCTCAATCTGTTAGTTTGTTTGTGTTATTAAAGCGAGATATCAGAATGCAGATTTACTGCATAGTTTTAGATATTTTGTTATATTTTATTCCTCTGTGTCATCGTCTGTGTATATAAGGAGACTTAGAAATGCCCTGCTGTTAAAAACATTTGATTTGGAAACACAAGATGATTCTTAGAAACTGGATTCACCAAATTCACACAACACAAACAAACTAACAGATCAAGCGCAGCAGTAGACCAGCAACTCTCATGTTTTCAAGGTAAAATGACCAAATTACCGAGATTACGAGTCCGGTTGAGACGCAAGAGATGGCAAGGTTAAGTGGTGAAAATATTCTAAATATAGTGTACAATTTTATGTGGTTAAAATATTTAAATATTTGTTGCTGAATCTGTCCGCAACAGTACATTGCTTAGCTTCCGTACTGGTGCTCCTGCTGCTTCCCCAACCTGGGGAGGTGCCGACCAACATCTACTGTACTTAATTACACTGACTCATACAACATCACTTCAAATAATCCGAACAATCCCTTTAAAGGTACACTCAAAACACCAAGCACCACTAAACATAACTGATAAATCAGCAAGTCATCAACCAAAGTGACCAAAGTCGTGTAAAAAAAGATGGTTCCTAATAAATGATGACACAAATCATTTTAGAACACTGCAGGAGAACATTTGAAGATGTAATGTTTGAACTTGGAGATGGACACTTTAAACATAGATTAATTGATTTTTTTTTACTACTATGTGGCAGCACAACAAGCTGTAAACACAAGACTGGCATATTATGACCTTATAAAGTTGTCGTGGCCAACGAGTCAGGAAACAGTCGCCTGTTCCCACATCCAACAGACACGCAGCATCATAAGCATTCATTTGAAATCACGGCATAAATTTGCAATCCCAGTCTGCAGTCCCCCAACACTCGTGTTGGCTTCAATTTCTTGGCCTGCTAGTTCGCTTGCACCTTTGATGTGCTGTTACAATCGCAATAACAGCAGCAACCTGCCACTTCCTGTCACTGCATCATCCTTTTTGATCCTGGTAAAAAAAAAAAAACACAGTAGGCCACAGCATCTGAAACTGCATAATATAAACAAACCACCAACAAGAAGGTAGGAAGAGGAGACGCTGGAGACACATGCTCTCATCCAAATGTGTCTTGGCTCAGTATTTTGCGGTGAATCGGTTTTGAGAGGTTGTTTTGGCGTCGTTTTGAAGAGAAGCTGCTGGTTTCAATCTTTTCTCCTGCGCCTGTTTGAACTGGACCGGCCTTCAGAGTGGTCAGTCGCTCCATCTAAATCTCTGTGCTGGCCTGAACGTCTCGTGTGCTTTCAGCGGCAGCCATTACTTGTGATGGTGACAACATAAAACCTTGGCGGGCCCGGCCACCTGAGGGAAGCTTTTGTATATTCAGAAGGTATTTCAGCAATTTATTTCCAACTGCAGTGTCAAGAACAACAACAAAACATCGTCATCTAGTCTTTTTTTTTGCTGAACTGTGAGCCACTTCTCTGACTAAAGCAATATAGATTTGAATTAGTAATCACACAAATGTTGCCTACATCATCTTAGGGGTCACAGAAATGTGACATGTGTACTCGGAGAACTATTCATGTGCCTCCCTATTCATTTACAACTCGCTTCCCCAATCACTTGAGAAAATGGTTGCAGGAAAAAAACAAACCACTCATGGTTGTAGAGGCACAGCCTTTTCCAATGGCTGCTATAATTGCATTTCCTGTGCAAATCGCTCAGTTTGTGGAGAAACCAGACAAAGGAAACAGTATCCGTGTAAAAAATGGGAAAGCCCATCTTTTCCTGATTAATTGTTGGCATATTGTTCTCAACTGGATGCACTCCACTCGCACAGATGACTAATTTTCACCTCCATTGTGAGAAAACTTGAGGAGACAGAGATTTATACAGTGTATATCTTTCACACCACATTGAATAAACAAATAGCACTATGAGACCTATATAATATTCTATAGTGGTTGATGTTTTTATACCCCGCTTTCCCACAAGGAAATAAAGTTCCAGCTGAGTTCTCTATTATTTAACTATTATATACCCACACGGCCCTATTAAGATTAAAACTACCTACTTTCAAGGGACTATTATCACAAACAAACACAAGGCAACGTGCTTTAAAAATGATGCAGAATCCAATTAAAACTGAAATTAAACATTAACGTGAATGTGTTGGATTGGAATAAAGAAAACTGACTGATTGCTCAATTGATTTATAAAAGAGGCAGCAGTCTACCAGCAGAACTAGTACACTGATATTGGCCGCGTGAAATAATTTCTTTATATTACTACAATAATTATTTTGACTGTCGACTTGAGATGAGCATTGTTAAGATTTTATGGCTAAAGATAAATACTGACACTGCTTATCATGCCTATATGCTTTTCCCCCTGACAGAACATAGTACAGATTGTGTCTATTTTTTGCTTTATAGGCTGTTTTTCATCCTTTTTCTTAATTTAGGTTTAACATATACATATATGTAACTGTTTGTGTTTTTTCTTTATTTCTAGTTATTTGTAATTATTAAAAAATGAGAGCTGCAACAATTCAGTGACTAGTTGATTAGCTGTCAACTAGTAGATTAATCGCTGATTATTTTTGATAATCAATCAATTGCTTTGAGTCATTTTTCAAGAAGAAATGTCCACATTCTCTGATCTCAGCTGTTCAAATCTGAACACGTGCTGGTTTCTTTTGTCCTCTGTGTCGCTAAACTGAATATTTTTGGGTTGGAAACAAAACAAAGACATGTGAGGACGCCACCTTGGGCTTTGGGAAACACTGATCGACATATTTCAACATTTTAATGGACCAAACAACTAATCAATGAATTGAGAAAATGATGGACAGATTATCTGACAATGAAAACAATGGTCGATTGCGGCCTTAAAAAGTTTCAGTGCCCTGATATCATAGATACAGTCTCACATCATTTTGGACAAGAAAGTTTATTGTTAAACCACAAAATATCCTGCCTCCAGTACTTATCTTTGTCATATTTTTTGTTTGATAAGCACATTTGAGGGATCATTGAAAAAAAAAGTGTGTTTATGTGTATTTTCTGCATTCTGTGTATTACATTCTGTATAAAAAATATCAGCCAATATACCGATTTCAGAACTTTAGCACTGGTCCCAAAAATCCAGTATTGGTCAGGGCTGTATATTTATATTGATATTTCTTGCCATAATTTGTTACAAAAAGATTTAAAAGTTATTTCATTATTACTATTCTCTTTTGCAAGTTAAATTGTTGTTAAGTTGTTGCATTTATCTGCATTTTCATCAAATTTAGGAAAGTGAGTCCACATGTTTGAACATTTTGTCCTGTCAGCTGTTTCTGTGTCATCAAGTAATTACCAACAGAGCAGTATCTTTATCCAGGAGTTTATTAATGTTTTGGTAGTGATCACTCAGGAACCATTACTACTGGTTTAGTACCTGAGCATAATACGAGGGATGTTCCTGGCAACTAATTTCCCTGTCGACTAAACACAAATTTGAATTTAGGCTAGTTGGCTTGTCTGACAGTAAGAAAACGCTCAGAAAGCAGTTAAAAAAATGAGCACAAGTTATTAACTGATAATGTTAAACACTGTCTGAAAAAAATACTGTGTATATTAAGAGCCATTTGAAGCCATTAATCACAGTCTACAATTGCCAGATTGTATTTTAAATACTGCTGTGATGAGAGGCACTTTATGTCATGCAAAACATGACAACATCTCACTAAATGCTTCACCTTTTCAGACCGAAATGGATCACGGTGTCCCGGGGATAAACTACATCGTTTACCCTGAACTGACGTCAGCTGCCACACAGTGTGGCTAACATTAGCAGTGCTAGCAGCAGCAGCCTGCTCTCCTTGCAGGTTAATGTCCGTGTCTGAGCTGAATGTAGTTACACATTGCTCTAGCGCTGGGACGTTGTTTACCAGTTTATTCTGGCACAGCCTACATTCAACTTATTTTCATTTTCTAGATTAAAACACTGCCAAACTGAGCAGGTTTTACAAACTGTCATCTGACCAACTTTGCCGATAACAAATTCCAGGGTTAGGTGGGCCATTGGGGCATTCGTGCTGGGCGAGGAGCAGACTAGCGGTGCATACTAGCGAGGGTGGTGATGTTTCATTGTATAGTTGACTAACATCCCTACTCTATGCTATCCGTGGCTTATTTTCTCCATTATCTCCATCTATTAATTGCTTTGTTATAAGGCATCAGAAAATAGTAAAAATATTTAATTTTCCCAGAGCCAAAAGTTAAATGCTTACGCAGCTTGTTTTCTTGAACCAAACAGTCAAAACTCCCAAAATATCAAGTTTGTAAGACAAAGGAAAACAGCAGATCCTCACATATAAGACTGTAGCCATCTCCCAGGCTTCCTTTTCCCTGCTCACAACTTGCTCAAAACTCTGCTGCACAGTTATTAACAAGGTCCAAAAATAAAACAAGATCACATCCCACCTACCCCTCTATCCTTGCACTGGTTCATTTCAGGATAAACTCATACTTGTTTACAAATCTCTCCATGGTCTCGCCCCTATATATATATATATTTCTGAACTTCTCACCCCTTATAGCATCACCAGACCCGTCAGATCCTCCAACAGCAGCATGCTGGCGGTGCCCCGTTCATTTAAAAAGAGGGCCAGGGACAGGGCTTTTTCTTCAGCGGCTACTCAGCTCTACCAGAGGCCATTAGACAGGCCGAGTCTGTTGACGCTTTTAAGAAGCACCCTAAGATCCACTTTACTTTCTGGATTTTAATTGTATTTACCCGGTTTTTATTTATTTAATCAACCATAGATGGTATATCAAATGGGTTTTCAGTGTACCGTCTATGGCTCCCACTTGCTATTTCGACTGCTGTACTAATTTTTGGATGTGCAGTTGATGCACATTGCTCCTTTAAAATGATGTACACATAAATGCATCGATAATTGTAATCCAGTAATACAATATACATCATTCTGAAATGGGTCATTCTGAATTATGACTTGCTGTTATTTTATACCAAAGATATTTATGCCAATACTTTTGTACTTTACTTAAGATTTTGAATGCAGGACTCCTACTTGTAACAGTTTTTTGCACTGTATTTTATTTTATCACATTTTTACATATGTTAAAGACGTAAGTACTTCTTCCATCACTGAATAGTTCCAGATTCATAATTTATAATTGTTTGTCATACAAATCCCTTTCATCTGATTAAGTACAATGAACAAACAATGCATTTTGCTGCCTTTATATCTCCTCCTAACTGACTCCTCCGAGCGTTCCCACATATAGTTCTCCAAGCCAAAAATTTCTTACAATGTCTGGCTCCAGAGCTGGAGCTGCAGCACACAGGCTGAAAATCCCTCTGCTTTCAAAAAGAGCTTTTCCTGAGGCCAAGGCTATGAATTGATACCCCACTGTTGCATTACTCTTGGCCACAGAGCGGAGCACGGGTTGAGAATAATAATAGGACGAATTATTGGTAATTCTTACACTGCTGCTCACCAACTAGTGCATTATAGTGTGAGCATATATAGGGTTGTGCTGTAGATGTCAACAGCCTCAGTGGGCAAAAACAATAAACTTTAGGTGTGCAAACACGTGTCGGGATATACAGTCCACGCACGTGCACACACACACACAGACGCGCACACACTTTAAAGCTTGCTGAGAAAAGCCTTCCAGCGCTACTGATGTTTCTGAATTTTCCGTCAGAACACCCTCTGCTCCCCTCTGCAAGAAGAAGTAAGATGCAACCTGCGTACCCTCTGAGGCTTGGTGCATGCTCAATCAGCAACATGATATGGCCCACGGCTCTGTGCTGAGGTCACTGCTGGAGTCTTGAAGACTGATCATGCATGAAGTAGCAAACACAGTGTTTCCCCATAAATGTGCCAATAGCCATGCTGCTTTCTACAGCTACCATTCAGCCGCATAGACTGAGCTCCACCCCGAGGTGGCCGGGGCTATACCTCAAACTCCGCGTTTCTGCGCATCGAGGCGGAAAGTGTGAAAGATTTCAGATTTCACCGAAATTATAAGCAGCTCAGCTGTCAAACACTGTGACTCATCAGAGAATATTGGCCGCGCCATGAAATACGGACGCTGTTCCGATCCGAGGACCAATCCGCTCTAATCAAGATGACTTCACTTTTGTGCAACCCCGGCTGGAGGCGAGGTCTCGTTACAATTAATTAGTGAAACTGGCCTTTAGTGTTTAATCTGCCGTGTAGTCGTCCCAAATTTTGAGCCGCGCCCCCTCCTTTCATTTCAGAGTGGCTCTCGCACATGTCTGCAGGATGTTAATCAATAATAAAAGTAGTCAGGGAAGTCAGATGTACTGTCCTTCAAAATCACTCTAATGCCGCTTCGCTTGACAACGGCAGACAGGGCTGCCTGCGTTCCAGTCTTCATTCACCTTAGAAAATACCACCCTAAGCCTCATCTGTCATGTATCGGCTGCAGCCTAACATTTCACTTTGTTTGGCAGACATTGATTTTTACCTCCAAGGTGTTGTCAAGGAGGCATCCAACTCATACATACCTCCTCTGCTGTCTCTCCAGAGGCTGCTTTATAAGGAATTGCAGGAACACACACACACAAAGGAAAGCTCAGAAATTACTACATTTGAAGGCAGCCTAAAATATTTCATATATTGTGTTGAATAAGGACACTGGTGGGGATGAAATGTGCGGGAGATACAGTAAGCCGGGGCTTATCAAAGAAGCATTTCCCCGTGCCTATTCTTGACGCGTATTCAAAGGTGTTTTTGTTCATGTACTGTAATAAGCCTGGCAGCATGTAATCCAGATTCAAATATATCGTAAATACACGTGGAGATGTTACCTGATAGGGCGAGGATCAGTGTTTATCAAAGCATATCAGATGCACAGGCGAGGACCTATTGTGGTCTTACGGGTGCTGTCCATGCCAATTCTCTCCGCCAAAAAAAAAAAACTCTCAGGACGCCAGACGTTAAAACACATGGTCACTAAAAAGCCTTGAATCAATTTCATCAGATTTATCCAATCCTTCATCCATATGTTACGGCTGTTTTCCCCACAGCAAGTCAGATAACAACAATTTATCAACTACCGTCTTACCACAACCTCCACCCCACCCTGTACACACTCACACACACACTCAGACACGCACATTTGCAACCTAGTTGAGCAACACTTTATATTCATTAAGTGTCAAAATGTTGTAACAAATAGCTGGCTTAAAAGAGCAACAGTATATCTTATTTAGGAATTATTTGGCACCAAAGAGAAATGATCTATGAGGCAGCCTTGAAGGTAACATCCTTCCCCAGTTTGATAATAATGTAAACAGCAACACTAAGTATAATACAGTAGATGTGCTTTGCACTTTTAATAAGTTTTACAACAAGTCATAATGATTAGGGCAGCTTTCAAAAATTGCAGAAACCAACTAGGAATCATAACAAACTAATAAAAGATGAAAATTAGATCTAGTTTTGAGCTAGCTAAGACTAAGACTAAGACTAAGAGTCTACAGCCATGCTAGCAGTTCTGTGAAGCAGGAATTTGAGCTAAATGTTCATGTCAGTATGCTAACATGCTCACAAGAAAAGCGCTAACATGCTATAATGTTTACCATGTTCACCATCTTAGTTTAGCATATTAGCATGCTAACATTTGGTAATTAACACAACTGCTGCTAGGAATGTCATTAGCTGTGCACATAAATGGTCAACTGGAAATTTTGACCTTATGATGCTGCCGGATTAAAACTTAAAGGGCCACCATGCTTATTACAATTCACCCTAAAGGGGATCATTGATATCTTTACCAAATTCATGGCAATATTGTATACAATATTTCCCATTTCACACAAAACCAACCGGCTGGTTGCACTTGTGGGAGAGTCAGAGGACCACCAAAGTCATTAAGGTACATTCTAGGGTTCAGTGATGTGAAAATTTTTAAACTGCCCGCTGTCAGCTCATCAACTGGCGTGTCAATATATTCAGCTGGGTGGCATATGCAAGCAGCCAGTTCAATATGTCATGCATCCTATGTAAGTTCGCTAAGTTCAATAAATTAACAAAATTACAACTCAAAAAAATGCAAAGAAAGGAAATATTCTTAGACCTGTTTTCCTCGAAAATGCAACGATACACCCTCTTAATTCAAGTTTCTCTCTCTCTTTTTCTTCGTTAACTCGTTGTAAAACACACTTCATTCAAACTTCACGGAAAAACAAAATAAAATTCATCAAAAACTTCTTTTTTAACAATCACCAACTTTGTTTTGGTCAAAATAAACCCTTAATTCACTGTGTTAATGTGAAAATAGTCTGGCACCAGAGGCTGTTTTCTTCCCACTCGTCTCACTCTGCAGACCATTAAATTAGCAAAAAAGAAAAAGAAGGAAAAAAAAAAAGAGACAAAAATCCCCCCCACCCCCAGAAAAAAACCATTACTGATAACTTACATATTCATCCAATCATCCAACCCTAATACATTGTCTGGGCGTGATAAGTTGTCTGTAAAAGATTTATAGCAAGCCATTAAAGAGTTATGGAGATATTTCAGTCTGGACCAAAGTTGTGGTCAAACCATCCGACATTGCAATCGCTAATGGCTCACGGCTAACAAGATGTTTTCAGAAGCATCTTGACCATCCGTTTACATACATATGAACAGATCATCTGTATAATTTATAGTAAGAACAAGTATTTTCTCTAAAAAAGACAACAGAAACACAGTTCTTGCAAGCTCTCCTCCTTTTCTGTCCAGGATCAAATCTCTGCTCATTTCTTAAAAAAACTGGCATTTTTATCTTTTCTAAGGTTTAACGTGTGCCCTTTGTGCACCGTATAAGTTCTCCACACTATCAGCACTTCAGGAAAAGACAATAAAACACATTTTTTCTTGGGAAAAACAAAAAAAAAAACCCTAATGATGACACAGTGTCAGCATCTCTCTTTCCAAATGGGCTCCAAAGTGAAAGAAAGACAGAGGGGAATGTTTGGCTGTGCGGCCTGCTTACCTCTCACTAAGAGCAAGCATCATAAACCTGCTGTGTTTTTAAAAGCGGGTGATAAATACCCTGAATATTTATGAAAACGAAAGAGACCGGGGGAGAGAACAACTTCATCATGCCGACGCACAGCGGACTGATAACTATTTCCTGCAGATGAATGCCTTATACATTAGAATTCCTCTCTAAAGAAGGCCAAAAGTTCAATCCCTGCGATGGATAAATATTTTTTACTGTGCAAGACACTGAATTGTAACATGTCTACTTACTGTGACTCGACTGGAAGAACATCAACTAAATGTTTGATATGCAAAATGTATTTTTCACTTCAGCTAATAGCATAAGTAGCAAAAAAAAAAATCATTTAGACTAATGGTTGCAAATGTAATCATTGCTATTTAATGGCTTTGATGAGTATAGTATACTAATAAACCTGATGAGGAAACTTTTGTCTCCATAATGGAGCTAAATCTGCATCTATCTACTTCAGCTTCAGCATATGATTTCTGTATTAAATTATGTTTCTTTTTACAGCAACTACACAGATATTATGTAGATGCATTTACACAGATAAATTAGCTTAGGTGAATGTGTGTTTGTGCATGTGACATTATAATGTGTGAGTGGGCAAATGGTGTTGACATGATAAGAGCAGCAGAGTAGCAGGGAACAGGTAGACGACAGCATCCATTATGCTCCTCTGTGCACAGTCTCCATTTAGCCTCTTCATGCGACTCCACAGGGCTGTGCATATCTGCAGTTTGGTCGCTGTACTTGTAAACTATGCAATTTGCGTTTCGTGCCACAGCAGGCATCAATTAGCACCTCTCTCACGCCTCTACATCTGAACTGCATCAAATTTGGTTGTGTGCTGCTTGAAACACGATGTGAATTTGTCATGACTCGACTGAAAGGGAGGAAATGTTCAACACTGAGGAGCTTATTGCTCACCTTGGGTTTTGAATTCAAGAATAATTATCAGACATTGTGCTCCATGATTACAGATTGAAACGCTATTCAGCACTGTTGCTCGATTATCTGAAAAAAAAAAAAGAAAGAAAAAAAAAAGGTACAGTATCACGGAAAGATATAAAAGATGTTTCGTCTAGGATGCACCTGGATTTTTTAATTACGCAACACCTGTGTAAAGCGAAGCCTTATTTGCACAGCGTTCGTGGTATTAAAATGAACGAATTATCCCTGAACCCTCCACGCATTTGCACAGTTACACAACACATTCACAGAGGATAATGAAATTTGCTGAACTCAAAGATGCCCCAGATACGACTGCAGAAAGGTCAAGATTTTAAGCCATCTGATTTAGCTGGGGAAACCAAACAATTGCACAGAAAATGTTTGGGCTTTCTCATCTAATTTCCCTGCTGAGGCTGTTTATATCACATTTTGGTTTAGCTTTAAAAAATAATGATACTGCGGGTGAACTGCCCATTCCTTTTAACTCACAAGGTGCACAAAGAGAGAGCAAATTCACACATGATAAAAAAAAATCAACAAATCACTGGACACCCTATTGGTGGTACATAGGATATTTCTATGTACTTGCCCACTTCAATTAAATTTCGCACATTTTTTTTTGAAGTATAAAAGAAAAAGTATAAAAAACAAAACAAAACACACACACACAATATCACCTGTGGATATATAATCTGTGAGCTGGCGCTGCGTTTTTCACTTGGCAGTTAACACCTGGACCAGTAAAGCCACCGAAGACCAGTCGACTGCTGTGATTTCATTTATTCTTTCAGGTGGGTAAACATCAAATAAGCATTCATACTGTTCAGAGTGCCATTATTCATGTTGTGATACATCACCTGCAAACAAAGAGTAAGAATGAAGCGTATATTGTGAATGTAAATGTTGTGATGTGACAGATGGAAAAAGGGAATAAGATGAACACATTACAGCATTAGCAAAAAGAATTGAAGATAATAGAATAAACCCTGAGAACTGATCATTTTAACAGCCTATTCTTATAACAGCCTATTATGTTTAGTGTGATTCTTTCAGCCTGTTGATTTTAAATGGAAATAATGAGATCTTGACACAGTACTGTCCCCTCTGTATTTTCATTTGTATTGTTCCAGCTATGTTCGGTTGCCAGTTCACAGCCGGACCAGCAAAGCCACTGAAGACCAGCGGACTCACAACTGTGTTCTCATTCGTTATTTCAGAATAAATGATCTCTAAAATATGTCACCCCCTTGAGCTTGCATTCAATGGGAATAACATGGCAACATTATCCTCAAGTGAAAAGAAAAATGAGAGTGAACATTTTAAAAGGAAGCTGAGTGGATATCAAAGTGGATATCTGAGTGAAGGAGGTGACCGACTTTGACAAAGAGAGCAGGATTTGTGTCCCATCTCCTAGAAACCATCAGCGTTTGTTTCTCTTAGCCACGATAGAGATATTTCCCTAATTATTACCTACCAAATAGTTTCAATTGTCTATAGCAGGGGGTGGGCAATTATTTTTCATGGGGGGGGCCACATAAGATATTCATCAGGCTGCCATGGACCAGACACAAATGACATAAGGTCCTAATAATGTGTTCTATACAGGGCACTTCCACTGTTGGTCACCCTTTCTGAATTGCCATGTGATGAATTGTGGGCTTACGTTTTGTTGGCAATGTCCAGAATTGTATGTTTTACAATATACCATGCATGCCGCATGCAGGTAGCAATGATAATAGCAGCAAAAGTAGAAGAAAAACAACATAAACAGTTTTTGATATAAAAGACACAGCTCATTATCATCATCAATGAACACGGCACTGAGCCCTTTTAAAATAAAAGTCTGACAGCGGTTTAAATAAGTGGTATGCAAAATGCTATTGATTTTTAATTTTTGGTATTTCTATGATGGACTTGTGGGCCACATGAAACTTTTCCGTGGGCCGCATCTGGCCCCCGGGTCTCATTTTGCCCAGGTCTGATCTAAACCATGGACATAGGCTTTGTTTCATAATTGATGGAGCTGAGCTTCCTCCCCCGAGCGTCAGTTCATTTCCTGCATTTTGCTGATCTTTATGATAGGGCTGGACGATACGGCTTTTAAATGATATCTAAATATTTTCAGGCTATACCATGTGTACTGTATATATCTTGAGATACACATTTTCCTAAATTCTCAAATATTACAAACGTGTGGTGGTCTGATAGAATAAAGTCATTGCTGTAGATTAAACTGCCCAACATAAGTAGGGCTGGGTCATATGGACAAAACCAAATAGCACTTGATATTGATATTGTGACAATATTGTAAAGATGACTATGGGTTCTTTCACAAAATATTAACACAATGAGATTTTTTATGAATAATCACTGGTAATGTGGATATAATGACAAAGTGGGTAAAGGCGAATAATAGAAAAGCTTGAACAGTCTGGTGAGTTCAAAAAACTACATCACTTTACTTTAATGCCTTTGAAACCAGGAACAGTTTCTGAGACAAAGTCCAGTCTCATATGACTATACTGATATATTGATATATTGCTCAGCCCTACTTAATACATCAATTTGTGCAATTTCTGCATCATTTTACAGTGGTAATGTCTTTATTTATGTAAGGAAAAACTAAAAATTCTGGCACTAAGTGACAAAATGATGGAATATAAGGCAGTAAGGCTCTCAGGCAAGTGGTTTATCAAAAGATAAGTCCCCTGCTACTTTCATTTTACTTAATATATTGCGATTTTTTTGCAATACTGTAAGCAAGGTAATTTTTTTAATCTTAATTTAGGCAAACTGTCATATAATAAAGAACACATCACCGTATGCATAAAATCCAAGTTAAAGTGTACTTTTTTTTATGCAATCGAAAGAGTGAAGATGTATAACAAAACTTATCCGGTGGTCAGGGGTTTAAACAAAACAGAAAATGAACCACAGCCAGGAATGTATCAGAGAATTGATAAGGTATCACAAAGCATAAATCCATGATACTCAAGTGTATCTTATAAGTGTCTTAATGGGGGAAAAAGTGTTCTGCAGTTGAATCTTTTTGTTGAAACAGCTTGATACTGTTGTCAAATAACTGTGCTGGTCGGCCTCTCAGCAGTGCAGGCAGCAGAACGTGCACGACTGTGAAGCGTCTCCGCGGTGGAAAGACACTGATCGTCCTTCAGATAGGGCCTAATCATGTTTGCTTTGCCCCAATTAGATAAGGGAGGTGCATCGTCAACACACAAGCTTTCTCATGTCTCTCCTCTGACGGTCCCCGTGCCTTTTCCTCCCGCTCACCAAATGGCAGCAGTAGGAGGCAAAGGATGGTCCACATTCACACCCGGCGAAGTCATATCACACTGGAACACATCCATCAGAATTAGGATCATAAAAAGCCAAGATGAGACTGACAATGGAAACTGAGAAGTGAAATCTGAGAGAAAAGGCGGCAGCGGGCAGCATATGGCTCGGTGAAACCATAAGTTGTCAGTTTATAAAAGGCAGCAGCTGGTTACGTTTCCTGACTTGGATTAATATTGTATGACCGCACTGTATATTCTTTACTCCTGACCAGATTAAATGGCGCAGGGTGTATTGATACAGCAGCAAACCCACAGTTGGCACCACAGACTGCAGTCACACTTGTTCCCAGTATCATGTTTCAGCCATAACTCACAATAGACTGCCACTGTCTGCATAAGCTTTCCTTCTGTGTCTCGATAGCATCTTTTTTTTCCTCCTCCTCCTCCTCCTCCTTCTTCTTCTTCCCTGGAATTTCCATGCCAGATCATGGCGGGACACAACACCTCACCACAATCTGTGCTGGAATAATTTAAAGAAGCTGAAGCGATGTTTGTGCAGTTTAGAGAGGCCCAGCAACCGA
Organism: Lutjanus campechanus; assembly: GCA_027495735.1. Classification (NCBI taxonomy): domain Eukaryota; kingdom Metazoa; phylum Chordata; class Actinopteri; order Lutjaniformes; family Lutjanidae; genus Lutjanus; species Lutjanus campechanus. The sequence goes on from JAJHUR010139352.1 coordinate 92,423, forward strand.
GACGGTAACAAATCTGGACTAACATGCAGCACAGACAGTCGATAGATACACTTCACAGCCGATCTGTAACGCTGGACACAATCTGATACCACAGCTAATCACACAACACTATCCTTTCTCCCTGTCAGCGCTGAAATCATATCAAGATCTGCTGTTTAACGTTGAATTATGATAATTTCATCACATGAAATAATTATTCAACACGAGTGAGATACGCTCTGTTTGCTTTAAAAGCCCAACATGCTCCGGACGCTGTGCAAATAACGAAAGACAATGAATTTTGACCTCATCCTGATGTTTATTCAAGGCACTGTCAATAATGTAATCCCTATGATTTAGTTAGAAATCACATCTGCCACATCCAGGTGAAGGCCACTTTGTCTCCTACATATTCATAGGCAACAGTATTGACAAAATGTCTTGTCTGACTAAGTATACAATGGGAAGTGTGAAACTAGAGGATCAGTCAGTGTGAACATAAGTGGAAGAGAAATGCATACAGGAGATTCTGGGATTAGCTGCGAAAGCTAGTATGCTAACGCAGCCTCCTCGCTCAGGTCTGGACATTGACTGACACCGAGGACTTACTGTAGCAGACGTTCTGCAGACAACCTCATGTACAACTTCCTGGGTTGAACAAAGACTCCTGAGGAGTTACAAAGACTTCGAAATATTTAATGCCATTTTTATTTTTTTGCCTTTTGGCATTGTGGTGATTTTTCTGTCAATTTGTGCCATTTCTGCATCACTATATAGTGGGAACATCTTGATTTATGTAAAGAAAAACACAAAATCCAGGCACCATGCAGATAATGATTCAGATTATGATAAAATATAATACAGTAACTCCCTTACGCAAGTCCTCTGCTACTTTCACATATTATTGGAGGGGTACAAATGCACATGTTGTAAATACTGAGGGGGATCTGGCCCCTCCATCGCCCCCAAAATCTACACCTATGGTCTAAACATGTTTTACATGTTTGCCATATTTTCATCATGGGGGCTGAACACGTGCATGTTTTTGAAAGCACTTACAGTACAAACAGCTAGGGCTGTGTAGTGACAAGGACCTGGCGATACGATACGTATCATGATACAGGGGCTACAATTCAATATACTGGGATACTGTGCAAGTAACCAGATATAAGACCATGTCATGACAAACATTTGCCCAAATCCACAATAGCCGTTTTTTGACTTCAGGGTCTAACGTTCATATTAGAGCCCAGTCGATACTGTATTTTGGGGCCAATGCCGATATCAGTGAATAAAAAATCTGACATGGATATTTCAGTATACTAGTATGTATAAACACTTGAAATTTCAAGTTCAACTTAATATAATAGAATTTCTAATTTTGACCCCAACTCAGACTCTTAAGTTCTGAAACAAACTTTTAAAAAAAAGTTTTGACAAGCCATGATCTTTGGTTGAGATAATTTAGTTTTCTTTGTTAGACAAACTTGAATTTTTGAGTTTTAGAGAAAAAAATATAATTCAAAAGAACTGTTTTTGTCATTATTTGGGTGCCTGAGAGATTAAATGTTTTAAATGAGAATGTTAAAATATTAACAACTATTCACTTTCACTTCAATGAGTTTACCCAGTAATTACTGAAATACAGTTTTTGGTGGTTTCTAAAACTGAAAGATTTCAAGTTTATCTAATGAAGAAAAGTAAATTATCTCATAAGATTAGTAGTTGCTAAAACTTTTTAAAAAGTGAAGCATTTCAGTTGGGCTCAAAACCCAAAGATCTATTGCAGTAATCTGCTTTGAAACTGTGAGTTTTCTCAACACATGCAGTAGATAGATATAGGCTTAAAATATAATACAATCAAATATACATAAAATGCTGGCATGCCTATAAAAGTAAGAGAAAAAGGTTTGCGTTACGTTCAGCCTCCTCACTCAGGTGTGGACATTGACTGACACCGATGACTTACTGTTTGGCAGACGAGCTAACGGCGGCGTACAACCTCCTGAGCAGTGAGGAGTTACAAAGACTTTCAAGTATCCCATGTCGGTTCTTTTTTGCCTGTAGTGGTCAAAAACAACAGGCGCCGCTCTCAAGACTTCACGCTGTAAATCATACCCGTAGCGAGATAACCCGCGGCTACAGTAGCGCTCGGCAAAAGAGGTCAATAGCTACGGTGAGACACGTTTACCGAGAGTCTTTGTGTTCCTAGAGTGACAATAGAATCTCATTGTCAGGTGTTTAGTCAGATAAGGTCGCACACCCGCAGGGATTAGCGTCTGCTTTTCATCAATGTAATGCTTTAAAAACAGGTTTAGCAAACGTGTGGTGGATCAACCAATTTAAATGCTAAACCTCTTTCTCTCTTAGAAGATTGGGGCCAGGGGCTAAACACATACAGATAAACAAATCAACCTAGCTGTAAGGACTTGGAGCGAGGGAAAACAAATGAATGACCCTCACACCTTTATTTGTACAGGGACTACTGGGGAAATGGTGATATAGCTTGCAAAGTGTTGAGGTGAGAGGCTGATTCCCTTGTTTGGTTTGATAATACTCCCAGTGTTAAGTTAGAAAGAGCCGTCCCGAGGCACTGGAATCAACGCTAAATATGTAAAAGATTGAGCAATTATCAGACATCGAACAGACCGCACCGGTTAAATAATAGTGACTTTTCTTCAATTACACCATTGCATCAACAGCTGCATATTAGAAAGTCAAAAGGCATTTTGAAAACATCTAATTGAAGGTTTTTATTAGTGCACATAGGGCAGACTCTGTATATTCTTAAAATTACTTAAAGCCCAGAGGACTACAGGAGGTTTAATTAGTAAGTACAACCCATATAAAACAGAACAGGGAAAAGGGAAACTGACAGTTGCATTCCAGAAGAAGTCTGGACAAAATATTGTGAATTTCAATGGAGAATATCAAGTTCAACCTCATGGAGAAAGTTTGGCTGGAAGAGTTTCAGTAGATCCCAAGAAGCAAATCACTTCCACTTGTTTTGTGCTTGTCCAAAAGTATGTACTTTTTGGCACAAGATTTACACAGAATTGGTCATTATATTCAGGACAAAAATTACTTTTAATTGGGACAAACTTCTTTTTGGACTCTTTCTTTTGGACTTTGAATTTTACAACTATAAATTTCAAACAAAATGCCTGTTTGGAGTGGTAGCTGTTAGAAAAGCAATTACAAGGAAATGGCTTAAAGGGACAGTTCACCCCCAAAATCAAAAATGCATATTTTTTCCTCTTACCCGTAGTGCTATTTAGCCATCTGGAGAGTTTTGTTAGTTTAGATAGAGTTTTGGCAATATCTGCAGTAGAGATGTCTGCCTTCTCTTCAATATAATGGTACTGAATGGCACTTGAATTGTGGTGCTCACGACGCCAAAAAATACATTTGAAAAATTGAACTCCAGTGTCTCTTTCCAGAAATCATGACTCCGTTACTCAAGATAATCTACAGACCTTGTTGTGAGCAGTTTCATGTAGGAACTACTTTCTGTCTGCAGTAGAACCTACCAGACTACACACGAAAGAAAGTAATCCCTACACAAAACTGCTCACAACAAGGTCTGCAGATTATCTACTGGGTCTTGATTTCTGAAAAGAGACACTGGTGTTGAAATTTTCAAATTTATTTATTTTTTTTTTGGCTCTTTGAGCACCACAAGGCAAGAGCCATCTAGTTCCATTATATTGAAGTGGACACTTCTATGACTAATATCTCAAAAACTCAGTCGCTCACACAAAAACTATCTAAATGGAAAAATGGAAAAAAAACAGGTAAGAGGAAAAATATGTACTTTTGATTTTTGGGTGAACTGTCCCTTTAAGCCAGAAACCCCAATCTATATTAATGAAGTCTTATGAAGTCTTTCATGGAAAGAATCACCTTCTCCACGAGGCTTCAGGAAAATAAATTTGAGGACATTTCTTTTGTTTACATTTATTCATGGACTCTATACACATATAATGCCAGAGGAACGCTGACTAAGATTACAGCATGGGAATAAATGACAAAATAATAGACTTGTGTATGTTTCTCATTTTTACCCTGGCGGTCTGAATAACTCACTAGATTTGTCGCTAGTCACTTAAATCATATATTAAATATTTCAGCAGTAAAACAAACAGACTTGTGGCTCTAGAGAGGCAGAGGACCAAACCAACAAGAGGTACAAAGACGGAAAGCACGCAATCTTTCAAAACTTGAAAAAAGAATTTCTTGTCTTTGTCAAAACACTGAATCTCATTAACTAACATTGACTTGACACTGATGGATAATTTTTTATCAACATTATAGGGACAAGTCTGTAATCTCTAGATACTGGTAAGGACATAACCCTACCCATTTCTACACCCTTGTATATATGTATGTTTTTATAGTTGTACTGTAAAACGCTGTAAAATGAAGGTTAAAAAACACATATATATATACATATATCTATATGCTAATGGTGCAGTCTGTGATAACAGCAGGAGGAGGTGATTCAGAAATGTCACTAGTTCTGGTTTAACATTACACAGTTGTTGCCACTTGTATGTACAGTAACAATATGCGCCACCACTGCTCATATGCAACCCACAGCAGTAGTTGAATTAGAAGCTGGCTGGATCACGCTGGGAAGTGACATTACTCTTTGAGAGCAGCATAATGATCACTATCAATCTCTTCATTGTCGAGTCACATTAGTGAAATATCAGGGAGGAGTACTGGAAAGGGGAAGGAGACCGCCGAGAGACATCCTCCACCATGGCGGCGTGGCAGTGCATTAATCACAGTGGCGGGACCCTCTCTGTGTCCGGGCTGAGAACTGTCAGGGTAAACACTTCAGCCGATAGAGATGCTACTGCTACGCCGGGAAGAAAATGCCTCGCTGGTGTCCCACCACGTTGGCAAATGGTAGCAGCTCTCTTTTTGTAACAAATAACTGTCACAGCTTTCTCATTTCACATTCACATTTTTCTCTCAGGCCATTTCAAAAACGTCGCTGCTGATATCTTCAGTCATCTTTTTTTTTTTCTTTTCTTTTCTTTTTTTTTTTTCTCTTACAAACAGAGCCAGGCGAGGAAACACAACTGTCATTATTTCATAATCAGCCAGGCTCGACAAAGATTTCCTGCCGCACATATTCAACTTGGGTGTAATAACAAGCAGCGAAGATGCTGCATTTAAAACTATAATACCACATCTGACATGCACCATGAAACAGCTGCATGAACGCTTCATGACTTTCAAAGCCTATATAGAGAGCAATCCTGGAGAGCTCGCAAAGATTTCATCCATTAACTCCATCAATCTGCGTTTGCTCCATCAGTTTCAGTTAGTGTTGACTGTCTCAGCAGTCCCTGGCAGAGAGAGCTGCTACAAGTGCCCTCGCTAGGAGAAAAATTTTTTGGAGTGAAACTTTTTCTTTTTTTTTTTATCTTTCCGTCTAGTATAGCAGCACACATGTCATAGTCAAGTGGTTTATGAAACCACCCGTTCCCCGACTCTGCTACTGCCATCTAAATAATGAATACTCTGCCACTTGCAGTAATCCTCCAGCAGCCATCCCCAGAAATAGAACAAAGTCAGACAGAGCACTCGTTCTCTCCCCTTCACTTTTCAAAACAAATAATGCTGATTCCTGAAAAACCCCATTCAAACTGCTGCCTCTCCGATCACTCTGCATGTTAATGACGTGCAGCACTCAACGTTTGCAAACACAAAAAAAAAAACTGGCGAAAATCGTCGGCTCGCTGCGTCGGTTCGACTTTCTTGGCCGCATCTAGGTCGCGACTTCAAAGTTTTGCTTAGTATCCATTTGAAGGCAACATCAAAGCGTGGGTAAGCCAATGATTTCAAAAGGCATCAAGAGCTAACCAAAAAGGTACAGTAACTGCGAAGGGCACCTTTGGGCTTCCTATGATGGATGATAAGAAAAGAGAAAAGACAGAGAAGGAGAGGGAGAGATGCGGGGGAGACGGAGGCAGGAGAGACGGGCGAAAAGAGAAATTACGGGGTAGAGAGGTGAGCTTATATGAAAGGTATCCTTAATTAGATGGAATGTTTGCCCTCTTCCACAAATTCCTTCATGTGGTGCCAGGAAAAAAAGACCAAAGCTGATGAGTCTGGGGAGAACTATCTGCCTAAGTGGCCTTTTATTGAGGGATAAAAAGCTCCTCTTTGCCTCTGTTCCCATCCACTGCCCCTGATTATGGAAGATGTGAAGGCGGATGAAAGGAGGGGCCAAGGATTTTTGACGTGTCCTATTGTATGCAGATGTGATGACAGGACTGGCATTTGGCAGATGAAACCTATGAACTGCCTTCTGAGGTCTCAGCCAATTATGATGGGAAAAAACACCAAAGGCAGAACATGCAAATACTTTATCAATATTCTAATATTCTAATGGAAACACTTCAGTTTACCTGCATGACATCACAGATATTTAGCTGGTTACACTTTATAATGTACTATAATATGTTTAATGTTATTTATTATTCTCGTTATCACGTGCAATGTTATCGTGTGCCATGTACAATATTAAATCCACTATCATGTGTAATATTACTTTTAACTTCTCCTTATTATTACTACCATGTACAATATTAGGTCTGATATCATGTGCAATATTGCATTCATTATCAGGTGCCATATTTTTTTTTATTACTTCTCAATATCACTGCCAATATTACTTTCAATCGCTGCCAATACTACTTTTCTATTCGAGTTTATGGTGCTTACTTTTTTGTTGACTTAACCTATATTATTACATATCTATTGTTATTTTATTAGGGACTGTTTTGCATTTATTCCTTATGCACTTTCTATCCATGATATGGATTTGGATTCAAATTTATGGACACATTACCAAGTTTTTTTTTTTGTTTTTTTACCCTTTACAAACATTATCTGGACGGCCATGATAAAGTTACAAGTGATGTTTAAATTATTTAACACGAGGAATAATTTACAGTGAGCAGGTCATTATTGTGAAATAAACCCTGCTAGGGCGATGCATTATTACACGATAATGACCTGCTCGCTATTCATTATTACACAGTTACCTACCAAAGAAAGTTAAAAAAATTGACACAAGATATTAACTTAAAAATGATTTTGTTGATTTAAAAATTATTTTATTGTTCCTCCAGAGTCTATGATCAGACCTGCGTCCATAGCAACAGTCTGTTATACATAGCAACGATCTGCTATGCAGAATTAACAGACCTTATAATGCTCTAATTGACCAATCAGAATTGAGCAATTAACAAAGCTGTGTAATAAAAAGTATCAGAAATGAGCTTTAATCCAAATTTGAAATACTGTGATATAAGTTTTTGTCCACTTTCCTGATATTGAGATTGAAAGGGGAATGGTTATGTTTGGACATTCATTACAAAACTTACACAATTCCACGATTCTACCCTTAAAAATAAATCCACAATGTCAGCTGTTCCACTCAAACAGATGGAACAAAACCTCTCTGCTCCCACTTCATCTGCCTCCGAGTCTGAGCCAAC
>JAJHUR010139354.1:4406-25369 GCA_027495735.1 Lutjanus campechanus
GTTAAATTTGAGCATTCATGAGTTGAAGACATTCATTGTTTTGGTGGAGGAAAGGAAACCCCACCTTTTGATCTGTGTAGTGTGTCGTTTAAACTCAAAATTACTTGTCTTGGCAGACCATATATGACTTAACCATTAATAAATGGTCCAGGAAATTTAAAGCATGGGTTTGAGTGGCCTTACAATCATAATATTTCAGTGCTCACGGTGTGAATTTTCATTGTCATTGCCATACAGATTTAACAACAGAGGTACTTATTTTGAAGTTAGGACTGGGTCTGATTTCCTTACTATGGATAGTAATGTAGTTGTTACAGAATCGTCTTAAATGAAGAATTTCTTAAAACAAGATTTTTTTCTTAAATGCATTAGGAAACATGTCTCTGTAAAACCAAAAATCCTAAGTGTCATCCCAAACTGAGATAAGACAGATTTCAGACTAAAGAAGTTTCTGAGAAGGCTGAGATTTTACTTTGTAATTGCTATGTCAATGAGTGTGAATGATGTCACTGTCAGTATTGCCTATACTTGCGTGTGTGTGTCTGTGTGTGTGTCTGTGTGTAAAAGGGAGAGCCGGCTGTGTGTGGCTTCACCCCTTAGCTCAGCTGACATGGAAGGTCTAAATATATTCCTTTGAAGCGGCCAAACTGGAAAAGTTGTGTCATCAGCTGCCTTCCCCCACACCCCTTCTCTAAACAAGTAATTCCAGCCAAAGTTAAATAACCATATCCACTTAAGTAAAAACCTAAACAAAGGCCTTAAGGTATTTGTGTGCATCATGTCAATACAGGTGGCTTTGCGATTGTTTATTACTCCCAGCATCTGTCACAGGATGAGCAAATTGGTAGTTTACCTGCTACTTTCCTGTAGTTGGTGCCTTGTTGGTACTTTGCTTGGATGTGAAGTAATCATAATATAAACTTTATTTATCCACGAAACAGAGTTGCAAAATACTTTACAAGACAAAAGAGAAATGGTACACTAATAGTTATTAAAAATAATGTAAAGGTAGAATCATTAGGCTTTGGCTGAGCTGTTCCCAAATGCACCCAACTTATTGTTGAGTCTCATTTCCAGGATGCCTAATACTGGCGTTTTGGGTTGCTAAAACATCTCAAGCTAAATAATGGGAAAATAAGGAAGTACAGGCAGGGGGCCAGATCTCTGCAGACACAGACACCACCACAAACTCCTAGTGGGTCAGAAGTGATGATTGAAAGGGATTCTGTTTATGCCTTTAAGAACAGTATAAAAATTATACAGCTTTAAGCAAAGGTAGTTATATGACAAAGAGTAAACAATGTAAAATGATTAAAAAAGACAATCAATTAAAGATACGATAAGGCTGCGAAAGACTGCATTTGTATAAAAATGGATTTAAGAAGTGGATAAGCAGATAAAAAGATTTAAAGGAGGATAAGGAGCATTTGAAAGTGACTCTGAAAAGAAATGCTGACCCTCTGTTTCTCTGCCTCATCTAGATGCCACAGAGGAGTTTTTCGAGTACGATGCAGAGGAGTTCCTGGTGTTCCTGACCTTGCTCATCACAGAAGGAAGGACACCAGAATATTCTGTGAAAGGCAGAACCGAGGGGCTGCACTGTCCACCAGCCCAGTCGGCCATGCCGCCTCTTCACAAGCATGAGTGCAGCGACAAACTTCCCCAGGTAGCACACGTGCACGCACGCATGCACACATGCGCACACACACACACATCTGTGTACACAGCCTGTCGAGTTTTCTACTAAAGTGTAGACAGAAAGCAGTCTCTTCTGGAGGTTGTTGTTGCTGCTTACTTCGCATCTCTCAAGTCATGAACGATAAGTTAGGCTCACTTCTCAGTGTAACATAATTTTTATCAGTGTTTGTAGTGATGACTGCGTATTTTCTGTAATTTTACCAACACAGCTGGAACACCCACTGCACCCTCTGCATCAACATTACAGTATTATACAGTATATACAGTAAACTTCAAAGGTGGGGAGATTTTTAATATTGTGAATTCGGATGTGACCTAAATAAAACCACAGAGTGAGAGTAAGTGAGCCTCTTTCAGGGTCCCATCTGGTTTGCCCCGAAAAGTCAAGGTCCTGCTGTTGACATTCACTAATGAGTACTAACCCTCCACCTTTGTGGGTGTGTTTGTGTCTAGTGTCGGCAAGCGAGGCGAACCCGTTCTGAGGTGATCCTGCTTTGGAGGAACAGCATTCCCATCATGATTGAGGTTATGCTCCTGCCAGACTGTTGCTATGGCGATGAGTGCCCCCCGAGTGACCCCATCAGCGACCCGGTCATCAAACAAGATGCTCTGCTGCTGGAGAGATGGACCCTGCAGCCAGTTCCAAGACAGTAAGGCACTCACCCACACATACAAGGACACACACGTGATCTAAACATGAGCTTATTTGAACATGGGCAATGCTAGCAAAAGTTTAGCAGTTTGTCACTTTTCACAAGAGATGTTCCACAGCCCTTTTCACACAAAGGAGACTTTATAGAGGAGAAATATAGCAAGTTGTATTTCCAAGGTTACTGCCTCTTCCCGTCCTCCATTTCTGTCGTTGGTTATCTTTACTGTTTCCAAAACTAATGCTTTCACATCCACCACTTACTGTGCATGAGTCAAAATAATAGAAAAGTACATCAAAAGACACACTAAATATAGTGTATACAGTGCCTGTGGTGTGTGCAGGTGTGCTCAAGTGAGTACATGATGTTGCTGCCTATAGATCCAGTGTTCTGATGGCAGATGTTTTTCTATGATATCACCGTGACTAAATGGCTGTATCCAGAGAAACAAATATAGCCCACAAATGATGTTAAACCCCCACTTTTGTGTGTTTAATACATTTTAAGAAAAAAAGTCAGTGCAGGTTTGAGTGTTTCTATAATGAATGGCTTTGTAAATCTGTAAATGAGATGTATGTGTTCCACTACATCTAGAGACAAAGTGGATAAAGGGGGATAAAAGGATAAAAAGGAAAAAAAATAATTTCCTTGGCACTCAGAGGGTTAATTAGCCTGATAAGTTGTCCCACTTTCTTACGCTCATATTCAGGAACAGGGAACAGTGTTTGACAAACACACACAGACATCCTTGAACTGTTTTCTCATTAACCTGACATACTGGCACATTTCCACCTCTTTGTGGCTGTGTTTTTAATAGAAGCGGTGATCGCTTCATTGAGGAGAAGACCCTGCTGTTGGCTGTTCGTTCCTACGTCTTCTTCTCCCAGCTCAGCGCCTGGCTCAGCGCCTCCCATGGCATCGTCCCCAGAAACATCCTGTACAGGTCAGACATAACACTCACTGAAGACTTTGACACTGGTGGGCTGAAGGCTTTTCACAGACTGTTGGACCAGATTATTAAAGCTACAGAGCCTGGTTGCATAAACCTCCTGAAGTTTCAAACTTAAGTTTTTCACTTAAGAAAAATATTTCCTTAAGCTAAAGGTGCTTTGCATGAAGCCTCCCAGGTTGTCTCCTTGCCTAAATGTTTAGACAGGGGCTTTTATAGCAGTTGTTGTCATAATACCTGTGCTCTTCAGTCACCATGGTCACACTACACTCAGATCATTGTATAAGGTTACTAAGTGACAATTACAGGTTGTAGCTGTAACACTGTAGGAGTGCAAGATGAGCACAACATTGTAATTGGACAATAACAAGTGATGACATCCTACACTGTAAGTTGATCAGTTGTTTATTGTTTGTTGATGTAAAGCTAAGCCTGTTATTCCAACACAATCCAAACACAAAAGAACACTGATCCAAAAATACCCACTCTTGAGTTAAAGTTCAGTGACTGCCTGTCTCACTGCCTACCATACTCCGTCAACATATTGTTCAATTTAGCTGTTATAAACATCTATTTCTTCCAAAAGATTATTACTGATTTCTTACGACTCATAAACGGACACTCATTTGGCGAATATTCAGCATTAATTTTAACTCAGATTAACGTGCAACTGGCATTCTGGCCCAAAATAGAAATTTCAATTGAGGAGTCGTGTGTATTTCAACTTTATTTTAACCTTAATTTCTGATGACATACCATAGTCATTTTATGATTTATAGCAGTAAACATATTACAGCTTTCTCCTTTAAACTGTGTTAGCTAGCTTCTCCTAACTGGTAAATGAAGAGAATACAGAAAAGAATAATCAAGCCAAACTGGAAAGAAAATGAGAAAGTTGTTCTTCTTGAAGAATATGGAAGGAACAAGCTCATAATGCAAAGTCAATTTAACCCAGCCAAAACAAATATGCACAAGATGTGGTAAGAAGTAAGCTGACTCACAGAATAAATACAAGAAATCTGCTGTGAAAAGAATCGCAATGAAGTACTGAAGAAATATGAAAATGTTACAGTGACGGGCAGAATGGAGAAAACATTGACAAGAGTCGAGAAAAACTGCTCTTCATTTCAATAAAATGATACCGCTAATGTAAATATTTAAAGTTATGTTAACATTTGGTTAGTTAGCTACAAAGCTGCAAGTGCTAACATCTATCACTAACAATTTGCAGATTGCTCATAGTGTCCATAGTGTTTCTTTTGCTGTTCTAAAAATTGTGACTTGGTATCTTCCCCTTCACTTCAATCACCATAAATTCAGCCATTGCCTTATGTTCTACAAATTATTTCACTTTTAAGGAACTGTTACAAGTCCCTTAATATTTTCTTATGAAAATTGTCACTAAGGAATTTCTAGAAACATGAGGAAATTCTAAAGGTGTCTAAGGACAAACATTTAAAGATTAAATGGTTTTCCTTTACAACATCCTGAGTAAATCCTTATGGTGATTTTATGCAGGTCATTTTTTTCCTAAGACATCCTTAGTGTAAAACGTAAGGAAAACCTTTGCTTAAGTAGTTTTATGCAACTGGGCACAAGAAACTTTATCTAAAATTGTGTTGTTTTCAAATTTATATAGGTGAAAATTTGTGAACTGTGCTGTTTTGAAAATTGCATTACAGGAAATAAACCTGAATCTCTGGAGGCTCTGACAATTCCTGGATATTTTAAGCTGTCGTTAACAATGGCGTGTTCATTATCTATCCTTGTCAAACAGGATCAGTGCTGCTGATGAGGAGTTGGTGTGGCAGTTCTCCCAGCCACCTTCAGAGCACATTTTCCCCGTCCCCAACGTATCCCAGAGTGTCGCACTGCAGGTTCGTGTCCAGTCACTCCCACGCCAGCCCACCTACCCCGCCCTGGCCTGCAGCATTCACACCGGCCTGCCTCCACTATACAGCAAGACCCCCAGCCTCAACCCAAACCTCAACAGCCATGGTGGCCTGCCCACCCTCAAGAAGAGCCAGGACCCCAGCAAAGACACCCTTCTCCAGAACTCTAACATGTACAGCAAGAGTTCAAACTCCATGTCTGGCCTTCTCCTCAATGGACTACCCATTCCCAATTTTCCCATCAACAACATCCCCATTAACAGCCTTCCCCACACAGCTGTACCACCTGCCTACAGCAAGAAAAGCCAGGATCCTGGGGAGGACCACATGTATCAGAATGGAGAGCTTCCGCAGGTTAACATCCCCCAACGTCAGGGCTCCCCGCTGTTCCACAGGTCCTCTCACTCCCCCACGCCTTCCCGCTCCCACTCCCCCTCTCCGCTCCCAACAAGTAAAGCAGGGAAGTGGCTGTACTCAGCCCTTAATGGTTCATCTGACCCCACACAAGTAGAGGACTACGGGTCTGGCACCAACAGCAGTGACAGGTCAAAGGGCCCCATCCCTGAGCCACTGAGAGCTTTTAAGAATTTCTCCTTGGCAGAACCGCCCCGCTGCCCCTCCCCAAGGCCCACTGCCAATGAGACAAACCCTCTGATTGGCTCCCTGCTGCAGGAGAGACAGGAAGTTATTGCCCGCATCGCACAGAGGCTCAACTTCTGCGACCCCACAGCACCGCCACTCCCTCCCGGCCTTTTTGCTTCTGACAACCCTCCCAAAGCCATGTGGGGCAGTAACCATGACGACGTAACTGCCAGTAAGACCAAAGAGCCTGAGGTACCGCCCTACGAGTCTGGTGGACGTGTGTGGCCCAGCCCCTTCAACACGCCTGTGACTGACGCTTCTTTCGGCAAACGGGAGAGCACATCCCCGAAACCTGCGGCCTGCAGGAAGCTGAAAATGACTGAGACAAGAGACAGTGAGGAGGAGAGGCTTGGAGAGAGGCTGAGGGAGAAGGAGAAGGAGAAAGACAAGGAGATGGGGAGAGATAGCTCCCTTATTGCCCAGGCAGTACAAGACATTACTAGACTCATCCAGGAGAGACTATCTGTCCCCTCTCTGTCTCCCAGGCACAGCAGGAGCGGCAGCCCCCTCCACCACACACACACAACTACCGTCACACACACAGTCCGCACATACTCACACACCACGCACGTCCCACAAGCCTCCTCACACACTGCCACCAACGGCTACGCCAATGGCCACATACCAAGCCACGAACCTCACAGAGGCGGCATGCACACCACCGCCACACACGCGCCCATTTGCACAGACAAGCCCCGAGTCGAGCCGAGGACCGAACGCCATTCTCCCCAGGCCCAAAATGGTGCTCATTTTACACTTGAAGAACCCTCATTCAAAGGCCAGTCCCACACCCAGGCTGGTCAATGTTTACGAACTCAACTGCAGGAAAAGCTCAGAGTCAGGACATCCAGCAGCCATGAAACCCCCCCTGCCTCCCCCATCCTTGAGAACAGCCCAAGGAACTCCCAGATCTTTAGTTGGACTTGCAGTGATGCCAGTCCAGCCATGAACTGTAACGCAAGCCGCAACCACAGCAAGCCTCAGCCTCTGTACCAGTCCCAGATGCAGACCTGTGCGACAGCCCAGGCCTCGTCCCTGCAGGATGAGAACCAGGCACCCTCAGAGTCTGGATGCTCAAGCAGTCCAGACATGACTCCCCCTCCTACTGTCCTGGTAAGGGACACCTCGTTTTATTCATATACATTTGAGTGATAGCCCCTTTAGTTAGCTGCAACTTGCAGAGTTTTAGAGCTGTTGGCTGTAGAGATGTCTGTCTGCCTTCTCTCCAATATATGGTACTCTGTTTGTGGTGCCCGAAGTGGCATCAAATACATTTGAAAAACCTAAAGCAATCTCTGTTTCTGGGAATCATGTCCCAGTCACTCAAGATAATCCACAGTTAGTTTCATGTGGGAACTACTTTCTTTCTGCTGTCTCTTTTAAGGAGTTTTGGTTTCCTTGCATCAGTAAAATAGTATTCACTATGCTTGTTCAATGTCTTGGAAATATTAATAAGCTTATTCACTTTCTTGTGGAGAATTAGATGACAAGATCAATACCACTCTCATGTCTGTATGGTAAATATGAAGCTACAGTAAGCAGCTGGATAGCATAGCTAAGCACAAAAACTGGAAACTGGGGGAAACCGCTAGCCTGACTTTGTCCAAAAGTAACAAAATATGTCTGCCCCTCCCCAGCTCTAAAGCTTATTAATTAGCTTGTAATATCTTTTTAATTTATTCTTCTACAAAAATTGAAGTTGTTTTTTTTCCATGAGGGGTTGTGTGCAGGACTATTTTCTTGGTGGGTAGCAGTGACTTCTGCCATACTTTGTGCTAAGCTAAGCAAGTGTTTCCAAAAATATCGTTTCTGAATATTTGAAATAGTTTCAATACTTATTTTCTCCAGTAATGATACACCAATATGTCAATGAAAATAGTATTGAATATTAGTGTTTTTCAAGGTATTATGTGGAAGTTAGAACTTTCATTATCTTGACAACACTGAGCTAACCTAACCAGCCCCTGACAGTAGCCTCATGTTTATAGTCCAGACAGTAAAAGTGACCTTCTAACTCTCTGCAAGAAAGGGACTAAGTCTGTGTCCAAAAATGTCACAGTATTTTTTGAAGTTATACTTTAAAGAAGTATATACATTTAACCATTATTATTAGAAATTACATATTTGATTAAACAAGTATCTGGCAAATTATTTCTCCCATAAAATATTGTGTTGAGAAGCCTAGGTTATCTACTGAAGTACTTACACTGTGAATAGATAACAACAGATATCACATTTCTCAAATTCAGCATCTCAAACTGTAAGAAACCTCCTTGTGTATACACACTGCTCTGTTTAAATGAGTCTTTTATTGGGAGCAGGTGGGACTGGAGTGGTAATCAAGATGACATGTGATTCATGAAAACATGATTTGATAGATACAGATGATTTCAGTTTCCTTGCAAGCTGCCTTAATCTCTCTCAATATCTGTGCTCCAGCGAGCCCACAGCCCCTCCCCTCTTCGTCCCTGCAACAGCTGGAAGAAACAGAATCGCCACTCATTAGACGCCACAGCGACCAAGGCCTTCCACCCCTGTACTGGCCTGCCTCTGCTCTCCAGCCCTGTAAGAAACACACACACACACACACACACACACACACACACACACACACTCATCTACACAGTGAAATTCACAGTCGTCGTCACTTTCCACTTTGTGCATTTATTAACACTTGCACATACAGGCTCACAGTCACACTCAAACACTTCCTGACTCAGTCATAGTCAGCATCCATGCAGTTGTGTTTGTCATAACAACACACTCACCACCCTTTATTTCAAGCCATCTGAAGCATTACTCACAGTACTTTCACCAGTGTAGGAAGTGGGCCTGTGAATGTTTGTCATAAACAGACTTTGAAATATCTGGCAGGTGTTTTTATTGCTGCTGAGCCACTGAGTTTTTTAACTAAGGTTAGTGTACACACACATACACACACAGGCGAGTACGGCACGTGACTCATGTGCGCCTCATCAGCCACAGTAAGTTGTTTCACTGAGTTTGCCAGATGACCACAGTGCCTGATAATCACGGTTTCCTGCCTTCTGATAGTCTCACCAACACACAAGCTCACATATTTTCCACCATGACGCACATTTCACAAAATATAGTCATAAATTAATACTTTGAAATCAGTTAATCTTTATGGTGACTTTCATGTCTTTTGAATATTTTACAATAGTTAAAACCCATTGAATAAATAGTTTTAATTAAGGATTTAAAATGTATTTTTCCTGTAACTGAATTGAAAAGAATTTAAGCTGTTTACATGGCTGATGCTTCTAAATTTCTCTCCTGTGATCTTAACATTTCAGTTTAAGAGTCCCTACATATATCATGTCGTTCATGCTCTAATACTCTGAGATACTCTGACAGTTGCTCTGTGTAATCATGTCCTGTGTGTCTGTGGCAGGTTCCTCAGAGGAAAAATCAAACAGGCTACTTTGACCTGGACACCTCTCTGGTTGGCTGTAAGGGTTTGCCTTGGGCCTCTGGGAAAAGGTAAAAATTTTCTCACCTGGGATCTTTGTTACTGTAGTTACCAGACTTCAACTCAGTTTGTCCATGAGGATAAGGTCAGGATACTTTCATGGCTTTATTGCAGTCTTAATAACAACTAAAAAGGACAAAGAATATTTTGTTTTGCAGTTGCCTCCCACATCATCTGTTTGTTATAGTACCATCTGGATCAAGTTACTCATACTTTGCATCATCAAACTTGCTTGTTTTTCTCGCCTTGCAACATTTCAGCTGTTACTATGTCTGAGTGCCAGTAAGGCAAAGTCTGGTTTTGATATTTTATTACTTTTATTGTCTTTAAAGTTGAATTATTATTATTAAAGTTTTTGGTACCACTTTATTATCAAGCTAGCCTCATAAATGATTTGTAAATGGTTTATAATTAGGTCATTAATTACATTGTGAAGGCTTGTAAATCATTAATAAGCTGTTACAACACACTGGATAAAAACGGCAACAGTGACCTGTTGCTTGCCAAATAGTGAATCCACATTTATCTGCGCTGTTGAGCCTCAGATTTAGTTGCTTAAAAGCATTTAACCACTCTAAACCAACCAAACTTCATCAGCAAAATCATTTTACCTTGCTGAACATGAACATGCCTCCATCAGTTACTTTATTTACATTAATGTGTGACTTCCGTGTTTTCAAAGGGTAGTTCAGATTCACCAAAGACACACAATAACATAAACTAACTAACAGATCAAGACCCAGCACCTCTTGTGTTACGTGAAGTAAAATTACTGATTTCGCCTATGGAGTTTGGTTGTTTTGGAGAGATGGTATTTGACTTTTATAATGGCACTTTGCCATGGGAAAAGGCTGTCTGATGGCAAAGTAAAATGGTGAAAATATTCTAAATATAGTGCACATATAAACTTTTGCACACTTGTAGGTTGACAGGTACATAGGAGGAGATCATGGGTCTTTTATATTGTACATTCTTAAAAGGCAAAACTTGCCTTGTTTTCACATTTTTTGCTTACTACATAATTGAATGTAATTCCATATTTCATAGTTTTGATGTTTCCAGGATTAATCTACAATGTAGAAAAGTAAGAAAAAAATTAATTGAATGAGAAGATGTGTCCAAACTTTGACTTTTCAGTACATTGCTACACCGGTCTGACTATCGATATGGTCCTTGTATAGCCCTACATCAGATATTTCAGACTATCCCTTTAACATATCAAATGACCAGATTCTTACACTCAGGCTTTGACAGTATTGTATACCTTGACATTTTCAGCATGCTATCATGTCATAAGTCAGAAATAAATGGTGATATATTTTATATTTTACAATAAGGATCACTTTTGCCAGTTAGTAACTCATAAGTAAGATTAATTACTAGTAAGCAGTAACAGGATCTTGCCATATACTAAGTCCACATCAATTTATGAAAACTGTATTATAACTCGTTCATAATTATTAATTAGTAAATGTTTAAAGCCTAATTATAAAACATTA
This sequence comes from Lutjanus campechanus, assembly GCA_027495735.1. Classification (NCBI taxonomy): domain Eukaryota; kingdom Metazoa; phylum Chordata; class Actinopteri; order Lutjaniformes; family Lutjanidae; genus Lutjanus; species Lutjanus campechanus. Next base: position 15,230 of record JAJHUR010139354.1, read on the forward strand.
CTATATCATTTAGGAGGGCAGTCTTATTGTAAAGTGGTATTATTTTTTGTTTTACCTCCAGTATTAATTGAGCTACTCAAAGTCATAGGATCTGTGTGTCAGAGATCTATATTAGGGAGGAGACTTGCTACAGCTACCATATTTAAACCCTAACTCGCTGACATAGCCTTGGATCAGCAATATGTTTCAGAAGTATTGTCTGTGTTGTGAGATCAGACAATAAGAGCGTTGTTCTCAGTGGTAAGGTTAGGTCAGCCCTGTTCTGCTGACTCTATTCCTCTCACGCTGCCACCTGCTGAAGCTCTGCTGTACTGTGACTGCATCTAGAATCACACACATTCTGCTCAAAATGGCAGACTGAACTGAACTGGATTCATACACACACAGAGCTTCATGGCACTGCCTGCCTACACACAGCAGATGTGGGTGGTAGCTCAGTGCTGCTTTTGATAAAGCAGATGTTTCAAGAGTTCAGGCCTCCAGGGTGGAAAGTTCATTTTAGCCACCAGACATGATTCTGGTCAATTTGCTGTAGCTGGTGAAAGCCACTGTCGTGCTTTCATATCTGATTTTCTTTTTTATGCGAGAAAATTAGCCTGATTTGAAAAATATATATGTGATATAATTACTATGTATGTGTGACCAGTGGACACAAATGGCTTTTTTATGCTCCAGTAAATGAAAGGTATAGTTTGGATTATTTAATGTGGGGTTGTATGAGGTACTTATTGATGGTCGGTGTATTAGCTACAGTAGATGGTGGTCGGCACACCCCCAGTTTGGAAAAACAGAGAGTGGCACGGAGCTGAGCAATGTACTGCTGTGGACAGGGTCAATAACAAAAGGTATTTAAACCACTTAAAAAGGGTCCACCTAAAAAAAAATCTGTATCAGTTTAAGAATATGCGATATTTAGAATATTTTCACCGCTTTACTTTGCTGTCGGAGAGCCTTCTCTGACTGAAAAATGCTGTCGTTTAAGCCAAATACTGCTCTCTCCAAATTAACCAAACTCCATGGGGTAAATAAGTAATTTTAACTTGTGACTTCAATGAATCCAAAGCAAACATTTAAAACACCTAAGTCACACAATAACATAAACAAACCTAGCAGATTGAGGCAGCGGTAGACCAGCGGTAGTCCTGTGTTCTAGGAGATAGAATAACTGATTTCACAGATGGAGTTTTTTTTGGAGCGAGCGATATTTGCCTCATATAATGGCTGTTTCGTGTCAGAAAAGGCTGTCTGATGGCAAAGTAAAGCGGTGAAAATATTCTAAATATAGCATAGACTTAAAGCGATATTGTTTATTTTTAGGCTTTAGGCTTTTTAAGTGGCTAAAGTATCTTTCATTGCCAAGCTTCCGTAACTGGTGCCTCTCTCTGTTTTTTCAAATTGGGGGCGTGCCAACTACTAGGTTATACAGTGACTATTGATAAGTACCCCATGCAACCCCACATGAAATAATCTGACCTATTCCTTTAAGATGTCAGAGTAACAGATGTTTTGACATTGCTGATGCCGCTTTTGTTACCACACAATAACATCTTTTTTTTCTCATCTACGATCCAGGTCTCTTTAGACATACTAGAAATGCTTGTCATGTCAGAATTTTAAGATGCTCTTTCACACATGTGTGTTTTAACCCTTCAGAGTGTGTCCAAAGAGAGAGGGGTACACTGATGAGTCACAGCAGCTGTTCAGTGCCAGCGCTCCACCTGCCAGTCTCAGTCTGCTGGGAAACTTTGAGGTATAACACACAAACACACTCAGAATCATTTCTTAGCATCCAGTATTTAGAAGAGAATAGAGTTCTTTCACCCATGCCAGTTTTCATCCCTAAATAATTCAAATGAAACAGAACGCTCACAAAGGGAATCGATTCGCCTGCCAGACTTCTTTAAAGTGCAAAAATCTGGACCAACTATCATCTAGCAGCTTTTCTAGCAGTAACTTTGTGTTTTCCTTTTTCAAAGGATTGCCTAATGCTTTGCTCTCTGGATGAAACATTGAGTTTCTGTCCTGGATATAAAAGTCAAATCAATGATGTCTTACGTGTGAGGAAAATAATGGAAGAAAATGTAAAATATTGACCTGTGATTCTCTAGGAGTGTGTGCTGAACTACCGCCTGGAGCCTTTAGGGTTAGTGGAGGGTTTCACAGCAGAGGTTGGAGCCAGCGGGTCCTTCTGCCCCAGTCACCTGACCTTACCTGTGGATGTGTCCTTCTACAGTGTCTCCGATGACAACGCTCCCTCACCATATATGGTGAGGTTACTTTTTTCTGAGTTAGTCGATCAATAATTCAGTTTACTTTTTCTGGCCTGGATGACTGAGCCTTGAACTGAAAGCTGTATCTGTGTGATCTCCTGTTTGTGTGTATTACCTTTGTACGCTTTTTTTGTGACACAGTGGTTGTGTTTTCACAGGGTGTGATAAACCTGGAGTCCCTGGGGAAAAGGGGCTACCGTGTACCTCCATCAGGAACCATTCAAGTGGTGAGTAAACATTTCAGGGTTTTTCCATAAATGGAGAAATGTTCTAAAATATTTATTTCTGTAGGATATCTGTATCAGGGTGTACATATGATTGAGAACAAAGAACAGATTACACCAAGTAACAAAAGGAAAGGGAGACCCCTGGTGGTTACAACAGAAAAGTCATCATAACATACTGATTCAAGGGCTTGTTTTTATTAATTTATTATGCCTAATACATCTGTATTCAGAATGCATTTTCCTGTTTATGCTTTAACTACACTACTAGGAATAGAGCTGCAATGATTAATTGATTAGTCAGACAAATAATAAAGACAATAATTTGCCAACTATTTGGATAATCAGTTAATAGTTTCAGTCATTTATGATAGTAAGTGAAGACTTTGGTTTTGGGACTGTTGTTTGGACAAAAGAAGCTATATGAGGACATCACTTAGAGCTGGGAAGTTGATAAGCATTTTTGAAATTTTTTGACAGTTTATACACTAACCAATTAATTGATTTATCATGGATATAATTGGCAGATTCATCAATGATGAAGAGAAAAAGATTATGCCAGCACACCTACTACATGACACAAAAACTGAAGAATGTCAATGGTTTGAACCAACTTGGATCTTCGTCTGGAAAAATGCAGCCTGCACTCACATTTGTATATCATACACCTCAATAGGCCATCAAGCTGTTTAACAGCAGGTGTAGTTAAGCATCCAAATCGCACAGGATGATATCTACAGAGTCATAATGATACTTCTACCATTATTATACTTTAGAGGAAACGTTTTGATCTCACACATGATTTAGTCCTCTCGAGTCTGGATGGTAAAGATATAAAAACTTTCTTTTTGAAGTAAGATGGTATTCAAATCACCTCCTCTTTTTGGAGCTCTAACATGTTTGATGCCAATGTATCTGAGAGAGGCCACTGGGGTATTTGCCTTTCTGAAATGCTCTGTCTCCAGGTCACGTTTGTGCAGGGTCCTAATGCAGCTCCTGTCCTCTGCTAACCTGATTTTAGTGCTCTTATTTTTTTCCCTTCATATGCTAAACCACATGGGCATTTGATGAGATAGATTACATTTCTTCTGGAACAAGATATAGTGCCTCTTATTCTCAGAGTTTAATGGATAATTAAAATAATTGTTAGTTGCAGTCCTAATTAAGATGATACCTACTGTGTGATGTTCACTTGATGTATCTTTCACAACATATAAGTGTCTGTAATGTCTGTATAGATTGATGAAGTCAGGTCTCAGTGACTTAATAAACTTGTCTTGATCCTCCCATGCTCTCTGGTTGTATCACTCAGACCTTATTCAACCCCAACAAGACGGTGGTGAAGATGTTTGTTGTGATGTACGACCTACGAGCCATGCCAGCTGGACACCAGACCTTCCTACGCCAGAGGACCTTCTCTGTTCCCGTCCGCCGTGACACAAACAATCAGACCAGCAGGAAGCCCTTCGGCCATGGACGCACCTTGCGCTACCTCGTTCATCTGAGGTGAATCAGCTGAGTTGGCTTTAGCTCTAGTAGAGTTGTCATGATACTAGAATTTTAAGGTTCAACACAATACTATAGTACAAAAAAAACAATACTCCTCTTTTGATAGCACAGCTTAAAGAAAAAAAAAAGTCAGAGGCCTGCACACGGTGCTTATACAGAAAAAGTCACTGAGCTCTATCTTAGTTTTGCAAGACAGATTTCTGGCTGGACAATAAAGACTGAACTAAACTGCAGTCTTGGATGAGCACTTGGATCATTTTTATAGCTTCTGTACTTTCAATACTATAATTACTGGATATTGCATAATTTTAAACACGTGGTATTGAAACACTGAAGTATCAATACTTTTAACAACCTTAGTGTCTAGAGCACGCTAACACTGGAATTCAGTAGGGGTGACGTTTTTGCTCCCTTATTCATCATCCCTGTCTTCTGTCTCCCTCCTTCAAGGTTCCAGAGTTCTAAGTCTGGGAAGATCTACCTCCATAGGGACATCCGTCTGCTGTTTTCCAGGAAGTCCATGGAGGTGGACAGCGGTGCTGCCTACGAGCTCCAGTCCTTCACAGAGTCCCCCATCGACCCACCATTCTCTCCCCGCTGCTGAAGCCCCAATTCCCTCCCGCCTCCTCTACGGAAACTTCAGTCACACCTCGATGCCAGCGATAGACTCTTACTCAGCCTGTGGCGAGTTGAGAGAAGCGATTTAAGGACAGCAGTCAACAAGACTCACCTGGCCTGTGCCCAAAATCTTGAGTTTCATCCCCTCTGTCACCCAGAACTGACACATGGGGGAGAGGCTTAGAGGCTGGGAGACTGGTCAGAAATGAAACCTTGTTTTCTGTTAAATGCACAACCTTTGAGTCAGAGAGGTTGGGTCAAAGGCAATGGTTAAAGAGTATGTTTCAGATCCTGTTCTCCTGGTTAAGAAGGCCTTAGCAGGTATGATAGGTAATTGTTTTTCCTGCTGTTGTGTGTATCCCCTCCAGCGTCTTGCAGGAGAGTAGAGACCAGTGATTGTCTACAGAAACAGTTAAATTATTTCCTCAGAGTTTAAGCCACTGTACTTTGTTTACTCAAATCAAAATGTTAATTGGACCTCAACTTGACATAATTAATAGGTGTTAAATTTAATTAGCTTCATTGCAAATGCAATACAAGGGCCCTTTTTAATGGTAAAACATTTTGTTTTAAATCCTTGAAGATTAGATTGATTGAACTGAAAGTGAACTTTGACCCTGTGATTCCTGAGCTCAGAGCAGAGGGAGTGCACATGGAAGAGGAAGCAGGTGGCAGACTGCGGCGCAATGCCATCCCCCTCGTCCAAAAAAAACCCCACATACCATGGACCACTAAAGAAGTCGAACAAGCAATCAAGCTCGATTCAACTGAAAGCATCACAGCAGAACATCAGAAGTGCACTGTGGATTTTTTTCTCATTATAACTGGAAATGAAACAGAAAATAGTAATATTCTAATACTTTTGTACTGTTACAGAACCACTTTATTGGAAGTGTTGCAATAGGAAGAGTAACCTTAGTTTAGTGTTTACACATTCACTTTCAGTTTACTTAACCATCAGTTTATTTAATATTTAAATTAATATTTCAGTTACTACTTGTGACGTCTGTCATGCTAAGATGATGTAGTGCAAACTGTATATCATAGTATGTATTTTTGACATTAATATTCAAATCTGAAAAAAATATATCTATATATCTTCTAAAGCAATCTTGAATGCTGCTCCCTGTCTCTTTGTGTTATTATTTTTTACACTGCGTTTCCTTTTCCAACACTACACCTGCAGATCTGCAGACAGGCACACTGGGGGGAAATGAAAGGAACAAAACACATGTGATTTCTGCTGATATCCACAAAAGAAATATCCAAAATGTTACACCTTCTCTCTGCAAATAATAAAAGTACCTCCACTGACTTGAAGATCAGAAAAGAAGAAAACAAGGAATGATAATTTCACTTCCACACTCACCACATATGGTAGGAATGATGAGTTGGTTGTGACAGCTGACATTCTGCTGATGTCCTCTGTTCAAACATGGGACCAATAGTCAGTGACTATATTCTGGTACAAAACACCATCATAAATCAAACATTTGAGCTCCATTAATGACATTCAGGTCTACATCACATCAAAGCAAAAATACTATACTATAAAAACTATTGATTGAAGAAATAACACAATAAGTGTTCTTGATATACATAATCTGGCTGTACTTGCATAAAAAGTAGGGCTGTCTTGATTCCCCAAATTCTCAATTCAGTTTGACTTTTGATTTTGAGGTCACGATTCAATTTGATTTGATTTTTTTATTTAAAACATTTTTTTCTCACTGATGCCTATACTGTTGTCACACTATCAAGTCTTGATTTGTAAAGATCAACAGATCATTGGTTTAATGCCCCAACAACTGTCATATACATTTTTAAATTTGTTTTTTAAAGGATAGTCTATATGGTATCAATTACAGCAGGTAAACTATGCTATGCTATGATAAACAAATGTGACCAGCATCAGCAGATTATTATGTCAAAGTTTCCTATAACATATCATTTTGACATTAAATAATTTTAAAATTTGTCCTAAACTGTACAATATGGGAGCTGCGATGAAGATGGCTTTAATTACATTCAGGCCGCAAATACTTGATAGTGTACCTCTTGTGAGTATTTCAACCAAAGTAACATTTCTGGATGCAAAGTTAATCTTACACATGATTATATATCATTCCTGTGAACAAAAACTTCTTATCATACTTCCAGTGTTACTACCTTTGACTTTTAAAACGTATAAACAGGTTTAAACTCAAACAAGTCTAATAAGGGATTAAAATGAGTGTAATGCCAGAACTGATAACAAACAGAGCCAAGTCTTGCACCATTTACCCGTGGACATAAATCCTGGCAAATGATTAGTTATTTTGATCAAGACGGCAGTATTTTACAGTGGCACATCTACTTGACACGTTTTAAGATCAAAAGATAAAAACTATGACTGTCTAAAATATTGAGAAATTCTCGTTTGCCTAAACTGCATTTTCCGGAAGTATTTTGTTAACATTCAGGGGAGTAAATAGAAAAACACTGACATGGTGCAGCTTGAAGTCAGCACTTGTCTACCACTTCACACTCCTAATTTAAGACTGTGCTGCTGTCAGTTTGGCACATAAAGCTGCAAATAGGTGGTGGTCATTTAATATGGCGGCCACCGGGCTCCCAAATTAAACTGCACAGCCTCATCACATTTGCATGCATCATTATTTTGGCATGACGACAAAATCGGGTTGTTGGTCTGTTATTGACCTTAAAGTGCGTGTTTTGCTGTGCTGCTTAATTTAGCGTAATGTGTGCGGAGCGGTCGCAGGTTTCAGCCTCTGCCGCAACGCAAAGAACAAAATATTTCGTTATGGGAAAACGTATAAAATGAACTGCCCCGGGTTAATCAGTGCAGCATTCATCATCTCCCAGATCTGAGGATTACTTGACTGAAATCTGGATTTGTGTTACAACACATGGGTCTAACAGCTGATCGCAGTGTTACGCAATGTAAATCCGATCCCAGCAGCACTGGGTGCGGGTGCACGGCGGGAGTGCCAGAACGTGAGCGCGCGTGGTGTCTCCGCATGTGACGTAGTATTTCTTGTGCGGGATTGCGCGCTCGGCAGGACTCGTATGGGTACGGAAAGTCAGAGCAGGAGGGGATTTGTGGATCACTTGTCCAACTAGTGAGCAATCTCTCATCTGAGATCACGGTAATATAGAAATGTCGGGGGATAACGAAGAAACACAGACGGCGGAGGAGACCTCAGTGGACGAGAAGGTAAGTGTGCAGCGGATTAGCATCAATAGCAGCACCGTTGACTTTGTTACAGCTAACGCTGCGTTATGTAGCCTAGCTTCTTCACCCCGCGCTCGTTATTGTTGACATATCAACCAAAGCCAGCTACCAAGCCCCCATTTTAATAGTTAATGTAATTTATCCTTCGTTGTAACGACATTGCACTAACGGTTAGCTGGCCTGTCGTTTCGGTTGCTTCTACAGCGAGTGTTTCGGATGGTTGCAGTGAATGTCAGAGGTAACGTTTCGCTAGCTAGCTAATGTTAGCAGCTCGTCATTCCCCAAGCTAACTGTCATGACATTCACCCATACTGGCACATCGGTAACCGTTAGCTCAGCTGCTAACGTTAGCTTAGCTCAACCCAACAGATTGCTGTACTCTGGCTTGAAGCCTAGTTACAGTCACGTTATCTTAAATTCCACTTAAACAACTGTAGTTTTTCGTGTTTCCAGATGCTAATTAGCTATAGGTTAACCCTTTTGTAACAAACAAACTGGCGACTATTTTCCAACACATGTATCGGCTAATCCCAACCAGTGGTTCAACCCACTCAACCAAGCGTAGGTTGGCTCTACATGAGGGGGCTGTTGAGCAACAACTACAACGGAGGGTTTCTATTTTTTTCTCAGTCAAGGACCCTTCACAAGATAAAAAGATATACCAGGGATTCCCCCATATGTCATGTCCATTGGAAGAAAAACACAAGAGATGTATTAGGAACATATGTAATAAAATTCTTACACCATGTCAACACGGAACACCCATAACGATCGCACATACACATCAAAAGAGTGTTTCACTCTTAGTGCCTACACAAAAGAAATTGTGGATTCTGATTATTTTGAATAATATACAGTACAAAAAATTATATGCGTGTGTGTGTAAAAAATAGGCTCAATAAAAACATAAAAAGAACGATAATAGACCAGGCCGGGGACTTGAATATGCTAGGCCTCTGAAATTGCTTGTGGTAAGGAAATAGCTTGTATAAATTAGTAATGACTGCTGAAAGACTAATCATAAAATAAACGCAGGCTATAACGACATCAAGATCATGTAAATGATTGAATCTGAAAACTTGCTGCAGAGTGCCACGGTAGGCATCCTGGAGGTCCCCAGACGCTGTTTGAGAACCACTGCACTAAACAGCATTTCCTTTTAGCTTGATGTTGACATGGACAGCAGATCACAGTACAATGCAGTAACTGTTAAGTTATTTGTAATTTGAAACTGTATTTTAACACTATCCCAGGTAGGTGAATGTATGCACACTATTGTGCTTTGCTAATATTGTTTAAACCAGCTAAGCTATGCTACCATTAGGTAGGTGTTAACCATTGTTGCATAGAGCTTATTCAGAAATGTTAGGTTTCAGTATGGCTGGGTGATATGGCTTATAATTTATATCTCAATATACACATTTTCTCTAGAATAACAGCTGAAATTCTCAAATAGTGATGGTCTCATAGAATGATGATGCATTGATGTAGATTAAACTACACTGCAGTATGTAAAGTAGGGCTTGGTAATATGGACAGAGTCAAATATCATAATATTTTTCATAACAATTTTGCACAATATAGGCATGACTAATGGTGCTTTCACAGAATATTAACACAATGGGAGTTTTGATAAATAATTAGTGGCAATATATCTAAGTGGGTAAAGGCAAATAAGAAAACGGATATAGCAGTCTGGTAAGCTCTGAAAATTACATCACGTTACTGTAATGCAGGAAAAGATAGCCTTTATGCCATATCAAGAGATAATCATATCCAAAATCTAAGATGATATCCTGACAGTCAGATTATCTCTAATGTTATAACTACAGTGCCATTAGATGACAAATGCTTCAGTGGGAGCTTGGAGGCACATGATGAATGAACTCTTTTGTTGTGTAGTAACTACGTGTTTTTTTTTTTACCACTTTTTTATTCTACTTGATGCCTCATGCTTTTGCCTTTTTTTTCAGGAGATTCAGGACAAGGTGATCAGTCCTGAGAAGGCAGAGGAGGCCAAACTGAAGGCCAGATACCCAAATTTAGGAAACAAGCCCGGTGGCTCTGATCTGCTTCGCAAACGCCTCCAGAAGGGGGTGAGTTATCTCTTGTGTTTGTCTGCAAAACATCCAGTTCACTTGAGGACCATCTCCCAACCTACTGTCTTTCTTTTGGTAGTAAGACCTTAGTTGCACAATACAAATCAACAGCACCACAAACTGCAGTCTCTTAAAGTACTATAAAGTTGAATCGATAGTGTCAACAAAACCTGAACATTACAAAC
>JAJHUR010139354.1:25389-52126 GCA_027495735.1 Lutjanus campechanus
TAAGTTATTTGTAATTTGAAACTGTATTTTAACACTATCCCAGGTAGGTGAATGTATGCACACTATTGTGCTTTGCTAATATTGTTTAAACCAGCTAAGCTATGCTACCATTAGGTAGGTGTTAACCATTGTTGCATAGAGCTTATTCAGAAATGTTAGGTTTCAGTATGGCTGGGTGATATGGCCATGGCCATATCAAGAGATAATCATATCCAAAATCTAAGATGATATCCTGACAGTCAGATTATCTCTAATGTTATAACTACAGTGCCATTAGATGACAAATGCTTCAGTGGGAGCTTGGAGGCACATGATGAATGAACTCTTTTGTTGTGTAGTGACTACGTGTTGTTTTTAGTGCTGTCAAAAATATCGCGTTATTAACACGTTAACGCAAATCAATTTTAACGGCGTCATTTTTTTTATCGCGAGATTAACGTTCATTGTGACCAAGTGAACTTGTAGTTTTTATAAGCTGTGGCCACGACGACGACTCTGCAGCCGCCACATTAATGTGTGTGCATTTCACAACACATCATGTAGTGAATGGCTGCTCCACCCTAAGGCTGGTAGGTAGTGTATTATCAAGGTATCAATTATTTTAGGCAGAAAGTATAATTTCAGCACTATCAATAATGAACAATATTGACTGAACAAGCCACACTTGATCTTCGTTAGACTGACTGAACAGCCTCAAAGAAATTATATTTTACAATTCTTCATATTTTGTTATAACGAAATTCGTTAATTCGGTGCTTTTAAAGTCATGATATTAAGCTGACACGGATCACTTACTTTGTTTGCGGTCAGACGTTACAGCGTCTCCATCAAGGCTGCACGTGCGTGTCGCTGTGTTAGATGCAGTCGGCTTAATAAAGTCAGTGATCACAAATTAGAATTATATATATTACAAACAACCTTTCATTCATCTATGTTTGGATTGGATTCTTCAGGAGATTTTAGCGTCTGAAATGCATTTAGCGCATTCCATTACCGCCAGCTGATGGAGGTAAATCCGTCCGTATGCGGCATCTCTGACAATATTTAACACAGAGGTAATTTGGAAAAGTATGAATCTAGTGCATTAAGTAGTGTGAAATATAACACTACACATTGTTTTCAATGAAAAAACATTTGCACAAAGCAAGCCTATCCACTTTTCCATGTTGATAAGAGTATTAAAATGATAATTCAAGGGACATTTATAAGAGATAAAAATGTGCGATTAATGTACGATTAATCACGAGTTAACTATGACATTCATGAGATTAATCGCGATTAAATATTTTAATTGATTGACAGCACTAGTTGTTTTTTTTGTTTTTTTACCACTTTTTTATTGTACTTGATGCCTCATGCTTTTGCCTTTTTTTTTCAGGAGATTCAGGACAAGGTGATCAGTCCTGAGAAGGCAGAGGAGGCCAAACTGAAGGCCAGATACCCAAATTTAGGAAACAAGCCCGGTGGCTCTGATCTGCTTCGCAAACGCCTCCAGAAGGGGGTGAGTTATCTCTTGTGTTTGTCTGCAAAACATCCAGTTCACTTGAGGACCATCTCCCAACCTACTGTCTTTCTTTTGGTAGTAAGACCTTAGTTGCACAATACAAATCAACAGCACCACAAACTGCAGTCTCTTAAAGTACTATAAAGTTGAATCGATAGTGTCAACAAAACCTGAACATTACAAACTTCATGAAGGTAGGTTTTATTGCAGGGATGTTCTTCTAGACTGTTTGTTTTAGCTGGGTGTGCTTCACATTATTGGTATCTGAGTGTATCATAACTCCATATACTGTACCACAATTTCTTATATTGTGTTTCTGCAATGATAGATACATAGACAGAAAATTAGTGGACTTCCAGAATAAATAACAGGTCATTTACCAAATGAAAATACCATCAACCACTTGCTGATCACTTAAGGTTCTTGTAATAAGTTTTTGTGATGAGCCATTATTTTTTGATTAGTTTATAATCAAGTGAATAATCTGTTATTAAACTGATTAATACATGAACTGAACTTTCTTCACCCATAAAGATACTGAAATGATTGATGTTGACTGATTAATTTCTAGATTCACAGAATATTGATCATCATTTATCAGGGAAAACAAACATACCAAACCAAACACATGTGGTTATAGGTATACAGAGAGCTGCTTGCTTTTCTTTTATTCTATCATTGTTTCATACAATCATAAATTGAATACTTTAAGGTTTGGTCGGATAAAGTAAGCCATTTTGTAACTTGTGTTGGACATTTGACAAAAGTTCTGACATTTTACAGTTGAAATTATTTGATGTATCATAAAAACATTTGATAAAGCTAGACGCCCCAATAAAGCTAAGAATCATCAGTTTACAACCCTGAACATATTTATCTTGCCTGCAAAACAAGCTCAAACTCTGCAGCTTAAAGGTGCCCTGTAGAGCTTTCTTCAAAATAAATAAGGTTTGTTTACGTCTAGTGTTTCCCATCGGAGCACATTATGTGTATCCATGAAGTGTAACATGTTGAGTGCATCTCTTATAAAACATCCACAAAGTCAATAAAAAATGGTGATATACACTGTTCAAATCCATGTTAACTTATAGTGCATTCTCGTGCTCCTCGGATGGTCCCAGTTTCTGAGCTAGGGAGGTGTCCTTCCACCTTCTGTGTATTCGTGTGCTTTTAAGTTATAAAGTGCAAATAACACAGTTAATACTAACGGTAGAGTAGGGTATATGCTGAATCCTGACTTCTGTAATGTTTCTGATTCAGGTCACCCTGTGAACAGCTACTATCACTGACAACATAATACCGCTTTACAAATTACATGCGTCCAAAAAATAATATGCAATATGTGAACTAATAAAAACTAAACGTTTACTCTGGTTTGCCATATTTCTGCGTATATAACATCAACAAACAACAACTCAGCAGTGTCCAATGTGAGTGGGTGTTCATGTGAATTTTTCTACTTAATGAATGATTTTTCTTATGCCGACACAACATGAATGCACCATTACTATCAGCCTTTTTCTGCATTGCTTTATTGTCACATTTTTTTATTTGTCGATGAGTTACCTCCACCAACTGCAGCTGTTTAGAGTGAGAGCCTTATCGTTTTATTATTCTGTTTTTTTTTTTTTTTATTGTTTGTGCTTCATAAATTAATGTTGCACATAACTAATGCAAAATTGTTTGAATGAAACTTAAACTGAGAAAACCACTGCTTTTTGTATCTTATTAATGATTAACTGATTATCTATTGTAGGGCTGCACAGTTAATCGCAATATTATTGAAATCGCAAGATGACCATGTGCAATATCCAAATCACAGAACCAGAACCAAATCGCAATTTTTTGAAAAAGGAAAGATATGTGAGAAAACAGCATTATAGTGAAGTTCTGTGATGCTGCAGAGACGCCCTGGCCTAAAAATCTTGTTCTCCAGATATAAGCAAACATTTGTTTGGTACAGAACCCAGACAGATCACAACAAATGTCACATAATCACGAATCAAGATTTTTCTTTTTCATTGAAAATAAAAATTGTCATATCGCATATCGCAATTTCAGTCAAAATAATCGCAATGACTTTTTTACCATATTGTGCAGCCCTAATCTATTGCTAACATTTTCGACCATCAGTTAAGGAAAATGCACAGAATTTGCAAACCTAAACACGAAACGTTCATGCTCACATGTGCGCATATTGCAAAACTATCAAGGATCCACTTCTAAAAACGTGAGCTGTGACTAACAATTATTTTCATAGTCGATAAGTTGATTATTTTCTCTATTAATTGATTAATAGTTGTTTGTTTTTAAAATATCAGAAAATGGTGAAGATGACATCCTCAGGTGTCTTAGTTTACGCAGAGCCCAAAGTTATTCAGATGCCTGTCAGAGAGGAGTAAGGAAACCAGAAAATGTTAAAATTTAAGAAGCTGGAATCAGAGATCTTTGACTTTTTTTTTCATAAAAATATTACTCAATCTGACTAATCAATTATCTGAAAAGTTGGGGATTAATAAGTGATTGAATGCTGCTTCATAGCATTAAAATATGTATTGTTATTTCTCTACCAATATTAGCATACTGAGGATAGTTAATTTCTCCTTGCAATGTAAATAAAATATAACACAGAGTGTTAACTATATTGAGGTCATGCATTATTCACAGATGCTAATTCTGTTCCTTTTCCTTTGTTCACGCTTTTTTTTTTTTTCAAATTTGAATTGTCTGTCTCTTTACAGCAAAAGTACTTTGACTCTGGTGACTACAACATGGCTAAAGCGAAGATCAAGAACAAGCAGTTGCCAACAGCCGCACCAGAGAAGACTGAGATCACAGGGGACCACATCCCCACCCCCCAGGACCTGCCCCAGAGGAAACCCTCCCTGGTGGCCAGTAAACTGGCAGGCTGATGCGCTCAGCCTCAACAGCCCCCTGCAGCACCTCCCAGCCCTAACCCTCTCCACTCAAGTCTCAGAGCTGTAACGTTACCTCTCCCACCCTGAACCGTACCACCTGTCCCCTTCCCTTTCTGTCCCCTGGACCCCACCCAACAGGAACCTACACCTAGCACCCAGCAAACTGGCTAGCTGATACCTTCAAATCCCATTTATTTTTGTTATCACCTCATCTGGCCCCTGTCTCGACTACCTCCTGTTGTTGTTTTTGTCCCTTGCTACTCCCCCAAACTGCCCTTCTGTCACTGTCCTCTTACATTTCCATGTTCCTTTTTGTTTTCTCTTAACTTCATGTAAGATACGTTGAAATTACAGGACATCCAAGTGTGAGTGAGATGAGTGGACTGTGACGCCCTGATGGACGACTGATACCACGGTGTTTGCTGGCTACAGAGAGGGGCGGGCAGCAGAAGCTGTGTCTTATATGGTTAGAGGGCTTTAGTATGGTCATCAGGATTCCTCAGTTTGGATGTGTGTACATATATATATTTCCTTTTGTTTGGCACAGGGGCAGACGTCAGCCTTTTAGAACATTTTACATCCGATTTGTATCATTCACTGTTATGTCCTTATTCTAAATTATGCTGTCAATATGCTTGAGTGATTGACTGAATATAGTAATCCAGAGGCCAAGCTCAGTTCTGTTAACACTTTGATTGTGAACCACAGGGGGAAGCCGTACTAAAGGACCACACAGTAAAGGCCAAAGTGTCATATGAAAGTGCATGTGTGATGCAGGGCTCCCAAAGGCAAACTTTACTGAGCTCATTTTAATTCATCAAGGTGCTCTGAGCACAGACACAGATGCTGAGAAGCTCAGCTGCAGCATACAAGCATTGGGTGGTGGCATGTAGATGGTGCATTCAAGACACCTTGAAACTAGGACATGTTCTGCTTTCAAGAGTGAAAGAGGAGGCAATGTTGCTTCAGTCTGAACTGCTATGTTGTAAGTTTGCATCGTATTTGTGGCCATGCATTTCAGCCTCAGATGATGACACCCTCACTCTCCTCAGGCCAAAGTTTATAGTTCCAAGTAGTCATGAATGAACCATCACTGCTCAAAGAGGGTTAGAGGAGTATATGGGACCTGAAAGCTAAATTCCTGTCAGTAGGGACCAGTCTTTGTGTCCTGTATGCTGTGTGAGTAGACTGAATTTATGGTTAAAAAATAAATAAATTAAAAAGTACCGGGAGCAGCTCTTGGCACTGGGAACAAATAATGTTATGAATTGTCTTCAGACTTGGAAAAAAATGTTCTATACTCATAAGTTGAAGTAATTTTAACTTTAAAATGTCCTTGGCCCTGTAAAGTGCTTTTCCAGGGTCCTTACTGACTGAATGAAGTTTACCTGCGATGTGGTAAATCTAAGCTAGCACTACATCTGTCTGAGCTGTGCATGTATATGGCTGCCCTGCTGTCACTTGGTGCCATTTTGTTTTGTAAATAAAATAGTTTTGCACAAATGTTTAATTGCTGTGTCATGTGTGTCTTATCTTGACTTTGATGCCACAACATATTGTACATTTAAGGTGCTTTCAATTGACTAATCAATGAATACTTTTAACCACAAGACTTAGTCAAAGGATGACGAAATGATGCCTGATAGTCTTTTCTGTCTTTCTTCCCAATGTTTTAAAAACTTGGTTAAGGTCAAACCTGCCTTTACAGTTAGTCTGAGTCATTTCTTTATTCCCATATGTGGCAAACTGACCAGTTTTGTGGCCAATTGTCAACAAAAAGGTGCTCAAAAAGCTGAACTCTAGTCAGGGGCAATCCAGTATCACAATCAGTGACACTTGAACACAAGAGAACTTAAGCATTTATGATTTATACTTTACCCTTTATAGCTAAACCCCAACACTTAAACCAACCAAGTAAAATGTCATAAAACTCTTCTTTGACAATCTAAACAAAACTGAGCATCACAAGCTTCACAATCACAAGTTTTGGGGAATTTTACATTTTTCCCCCACTTTCCCTGAGACAAAAATCTATACATGCTTTTTAAGTATTTGGTGTAGTCTGAAATGATGTAAAACAGCAATATTAGGCTATCTTGGCTCAACTGTTGAGTGTCCATGGGATCAAATAATAACCATGGATTCCTGAGCCGACAGACATCCAGGAATTAAAACAAAGCAAGCAAACTAAGAGGACTGACTTTGAGAATCCCCTTTTTTCCATTCAGTTTTGACATTACCATAATAAATAACTATGCATGTGTGATTTATGCACTAATTATTGTCTCTTTTGGTAAACTGTTGGGGAAACTTTTGCTGAGTGAAAGGTGATTCTCCTTTTTTTAACAAAATATACCAGGGAAACATAAAACACAACAAATTAAGTCAAGTCATTAGCATGTACGGCTAACCCCACATGTACTTAATAAATAGAAGTGCCCAATGGAAAAAGAACAAACAAACCCAAAATAATATCCCTAAATAAAATAGAAATTTACTGATGATGATTCTAGGGGCCCACAGCTGAGGGCCTTCACATAGTACAGTTCAAAAATTGTATTTAGAGGGTGGAGTTTGCACCAATATTTTTTTCAGAGATGTGAAAGACTGCTACACAAAGCAAAATATTTACAATTTACATTATGTCATTCATGTTGCAGCCATGTTGCTAAAGGAAACATTGTTTTGCATAAGAACAAAAAGAAAAACTAGTTTTTGTTTTATCCATTTTCCAATGATTATAAATGCCCGTTTTCCACCATATTCTTTTTTTTTTTTTCTTCAAACAAATAAATACATTCAAATTTTACCAGCCATACAACAAAATAACCTTTTTTGAGTGAGGGAAAATAAGGTAAATAAAGCTAATCTACCAGCCACTTGCATATTTTACCAGCAATATTTTTTTAAGTAAATAAACATTGACATGCAAAAATATAACAAAAATAAATAAATAAATGAATAAATAAATAAATTGTCATTATACCCGTTACAGTCACCATATCTTCAATACAAATTGAATGGTTTTCAGACTTCTTATTTGGTTTATCACTTGTTTCTTTTCTATTAGAGCACGAATAATGTTTGCGTACAATTGAACTGTAATGTTTTTGTTGGTGTATTTTCACCTGTTAGCCATCAGGGGGCGCAGTTTTCCACGCGGAGCAGCCTCCCCTCTCTGTTTGGCTGAATCATTTCATCCATCATACCCAGAATGCAAAGTGAGACACCGAAACCTCAGCAGCAGCAGCAGCAGCCTCAAGCTTTTCAGGTTATCATGGCGATAACAGACACATCTTCTTTCCCGTGAACCCCCACAGCAATAAAGGATTTCTTCTTCTTCTTCCCCTCTACATGAACACACACACCGGGTCTCATGCAGCGAGGAGACCTGCCGCCGGAGTTTTAGCCCAGATTGGAGAAAGGACATAGCGAGTGACCGTCATGGCAGCGTCGGAGCTGTACACAAAGGTAAAACAAGTGTATATTTATATGTATGTAGCTAGGTGCTAGCATGTCGGCTGAATAAATCCCTGTAGGTTCAGCGTCATGCTAAATACAGTCAAATTTTCAGGGTATTTTTCCTATAAACACGCTGACAGCTTGGTTTTCACTACGGAAAAAATGTATTTTTAATTGCAAGTGTGGTGGTAGTTTTAAATGAATGAAAATGATTTTAATACCGCATGAAAGCTGCGGGTTTGTCACGCAGTGGGATGTGTTTGGCTGTTTAAATATAGATGTTAGCGCTGAAATGGGTGCAGCTGACTAAAACACAACAGATGCGACAAGGAGTAGCTTTTTCTCACAACCTTTTCTATTTTTTCATACACATACATCCTATAAAAGCAGTTTTATTCGTATTTTTTGTCTTTTGTCACCGCGTTTGTTCACTAAAACACGATAACGTTCCTCTCCCGGGCCTTCATATTTGACATCATCATCCCCCACTGGAAGCTCGGGGGCTGGGATGATGCAAAGGCGGTGCCAGCCATCATGGAGGCTCTGGTTTTACCGTTTGAAACCAAAATATTTGGCGTTAGCTCAAACCCGTGCGTCTAACTGGCCTCGTATAAGTATTTTATTTTGATGTTGGCTCATGTCTCAGGCTCATGACCGGGTTCTCGGGGATGTGAGCCGAGTCCTGCAGGCTGGGTACCGCTAAGATGCTGCGATGAGCGCCGCATCCGGACAGTTTAGCATCCTTTAGCAGCCAGGATGTTTAGAGGCCCTGAAGCCTCAGTGTAAATGCTCACTGAAGAGAAGATGATACTGCTGTGTGAGAGGCCTGTTACACCCAAGACTCACAAGGTCATTAGTGCTGTTGCTGCTGCTGCTGTTGTTGTATTTTCTATCATTGCAATTGTGAGACCAAGACAAGAAAGTGGTGCGCGCGTGTGTGTGTGTGAGGGAGGCTGAAGGAGATGAGTCACCCATCCCCCTACTTTGAAAGCTGGTGTGTTCAGCTTGAATAAGGTTGTGGTGGAGGAGAAATGTGACGATTGTTATTGAAATTCCTTTTCAAATTTACATTAAACAGCAGCACTGCAGTGTATTTGTAATGTCAACCACTCTCTACATTCTTTTGGATCTCTCATGGATGTTTTTTTCTCTGCTGTTTTTCCTTTGAGCCTCTGTTGTCTTTAGTGCTCCAGATTAGCGTAGACAAATGGTCAAACACCATGTCTTCGAACCAGGTGACACAGATCTGAACCCTGTGTCAGCAAATGGACACTCGGCTGTTCTTTAGCTGACCCTGACCTCTGATCCTTAATGGGGGAGGCAAACAAAAAGGCACCAATTGAGTGTTGCATTCTCATTGTGTTAATGAATCAACAGAAAATTGACTGTCAACAATTTATAGACTCAATTTAAAGGGACAGTTTAACCCAATCAAAAATCTGTATATTTCCACTGGTCTGTATTGCCATTTACCCATCTAGATTGTTCTGTGTGAGCTGCCGAGTTTTGGAGATATTGGCTACAGAGATGTCTGCCTTTTCTCCAATATAATGCAACTTGATTGCAGGATGACTGTTGGAAAAACTAAACTGCAATGTGCCTTTCCAGAAATCATGACCCAGTTACTGTGTGTTGTGAGCAGTTTCTTTTAGGTAGAATCTAAAGAAACTACGTTTTTCACCCTGAAAGAAAGAAGCTCCTACATGAAACTGCTCACAAGACCTGCGGATTAACATCAGTAACCAGACCATGATTTCTGGAAAGAAACACTGCTGTTGAGTTTTTCTTTTTTTTCTTTTTTCCCCCCAATTTTTTTAGCTTTTTGTTTTTCTATCTTTTTTTTTTTTGTGCGTTGAGCACCACAAGCTAAGTGCCATTAAGTTCCATTATATCTCTACGGCCGGTATCTCCAAAACGCTGAATAAATAGCACTACAGGTAAAAAAACTACAGCAGGTAAAATATGTATTGTTGATTTGTGGGTGAAATGTTCCTAAAGTTGAAACATCAATAGTTCCTGCTTTTTAAATGTAAATGTTTGCTGATTTCTTCAGCAGTTTTGGATTTTTGATTGGACAAAACATGAAATTGGAAGACATCATTTTGGACTTCAGGAACTTGTGATATCTTGTGGCATATCTGACATATTCTGGACCAAACAAACAACTAATTGTGAAACTTACGGGAGCTGTACATGAAGGAAAAAGAAGTGTATATTTTGCTATATGTTTGTTTGTTGAGTTGTTGAGTGAATGAATGAAATCTTTATTGACCCTAAGGGGATTTGTTATGCACAGTAAGCATAAAAGAAATCAACAACCACACATGACAGTACATAAGAGATCATAAAATATAAGCATAATAATTAACATAATAAAAAAGCATCATTTTGGACATCAAGTGCAAATTCAGAACATGTGATCAGAGCTTGTTTAGCAGCTGAATGCTGCATGGTACATAGTTCTCATCTTGAGTATGCTATATCTTCGCCCTGAAGATAAATGTGCATATTCAGACCATAGAGGGTGCAGTGGGTCTGGTATGATCTTAAGAGCTAAATTCATGGAGTATTGGTCTTTCAAATAAGCAATACAGCACATATACTGTAAATATGTAATACTGCATATTGGTTCCCCAGTTGTCTTGCCATCCAGGTTAACAACACTGTCCAGTTTGTTCTCGTCTTGTAAAGACAAACAATGAATGCAATATGTCAACATAATCTGAATGAAGGTCTTGTAAAACAGCCTCATAATAATTGTCTTTACATTATAGCTGGGTGCTAACAGGTGGCTGTGCTTTTGTCAATATGAAATGTCCTAGTCGTTTTTTGTTTTGTTTTTTGTTTGTTTTTTAATGTTTATTTGTATAGGGACAAGTATGTAGCATAAATCAATGCCACACACTATAGCATTTATAGCCTAAGCTAATTTGCAATGCCCGTCCCTAGCTGGGCCTTAATTTCCAAGATATTCTCCCAACAAGCAAGATTGAGTTTTACATCTGTCTGACGGTGGTAGTGGCTTTAAAGGTCCAGTGTGTAAAGATTTGTGTGGATCTCTTGGCAAAAGATAGTAGAAATAGAATGTAATATTTAGAAATATGCTTTCATTACTATAGAATCACCTAAAATAGGAATTGCTGTGTTTTGTTACCTTAGCATGAGCCATTTATATCTACAGAGGGCGCAGGTCTTGTTCCACGTTGTCCGCAACATTACACCACCGTGTTTCTACAGTAGCCCAGTATAGACAAACCAAACACTGGCTTTAGATATGACCTTTTAACATTTTGCGCAATTTTCATGGCCATCATAGGTTCTGCTACATGTTTGGAAGGGGAGAGTGAGATGAGGTGTTTGCAGTCTGCAAGCTCACTGCTATTGCCACTAAATGCTACATGCTGGTCCTTTAAATAAATGAAGAAAAAAAACTGAAAAGACATAAAACATGCTGATCTGACATGCAGCATGATGTCAGATTTATGTATTGCGAATATAAGCATTAGCTGCAGCCTTACTTGCATTATAAATTCAAGACAAATAGGGGTCATTGCTTGCTTTCATTCTCTTTAGATAATATGTGTTCTGCTTAAAGAGCATCTGGGTGTGAAATTACAACCAGCCACCAAACAAAATGCAAGTAGGTTTTGGCTAAGGCTGCTAAATCTGTTTCCTCTGCCAGCAGGATCTGGCTTATATTCAGCCATCAATTTGGCTGTCTTGTTTAATAAGAATCTTGATGCGTGTTAAATGGTTTAATTGCAAAGGAACCGGGGAAACTTTGGATGTATGTGTCAGTGTGGCAGGGAAACACAAAGTTTGTTTATACTTTTAAGGGTACAGTCTGTTTTTAAAAGTCAGCGTCTTATGTCAGACCCCTCTCTGTGATTTACTTTTCCAACACAGGGCTGGAAAACACTCTGTTCTTTGTGTGTATGAGTCAGCCTTATAGAAGCTTATTGAGCGGGTCTGAGCTGCTTGGTTAACACACACACACACACACACACACACGTACACACACAAAAAAATACACACACACACACACACACACAGCATCAGATTCTGCTCCAATCTACGTTTGGCTCCTGTCTGACCTGACCGCCAGTATAAAGAGAGGTGAGTCAGAGGTGAAGGCAGGTTTTGTAGGTTGGAGGAGAAGGATGAAGCAACCAGTTGTAAACATGGACAAAAAAATATTTTTTTTTATTAGATTTAATTCAGTCTGTTCCATCCGCTCGACCCAAATGAAGTAACTAAATCTAATCAGGATCAAAACTAGCAGGAGATGGTGAATGTGAATGAAACAGTGCTGTGTAAGTAAAAACAGAAAAATGGAAATAGAAGCGAGGCGATGCTCCATTAGATGACTCAGAGATGTAAAAGCTATTCAACACACAACCAAGACTTTCAGAAATACATACTGCTTTTGAAGGACTGTTTTTCTGTATCACAACAAGTGCAACACTTTATTTTTAGAGATACCAGACTCAGCATCGATTCATATGGTCATAAAGAGATGTGTTGCCTCTGACTGCAGTTCAGACAGGCTTGATTTGTCTGTGTCAGCGAGTTTAGCTTGGCTGTGGTTGGCTGTCAGTCCTCAGGAGGAGCTGGCAGTGAGACACTAATGAACTATGCTCACCAGGTTAAGTCACAATAAATTACTACAATGATTTCTTGCCCACAATAATGAAAGTATAACAATACAGGCATTTTTAAACTATGTTATCATATTTCAAGACCTACCTTACCTTCAGTGCTTTCTTTCAAGTTTGGGTTACTGATGAGGAAAACGTAAACTACAGTTGTTCATGAAGCAGGAATCATTTATTGTATACCAGGCCTGTTCAGTTACTTTTCAAAAAGGCCAGATTAAAAAAAAAAAAAAGATTAAGTGTAAAGGGCCAGAAGTTTACATTTCCTTTGTCTGACCTGTAAAGTTAGGAATTTGATGTGCAAAACAATGCACGTTTTTATTTTTTCTCTTAAATTCCCCCTGAGTTAAAACTTTTAAAATAATAAATATCTCAGTGCTTAAAAACAGGCATAACAAATGAATAGACTAAATAGCTGACTAATAAAATGATGATGTTCAAATAAACATTGTAAACACCCATAAAACTTACAATGTTAGCAGGCTGTTTAAGGGCAAACTATACAGGATTTTTCCAAAAAACAATGCATTCAGCCCACTAGCGACCAACTGCATAGGCCTGCTGTACACTATGTATTTAGTGCAGTGTGTGTTGCTTTCAGGTTCAAATGACTCAACAGACCTTTGTGATGAAAGTATGTGACAAACTGCTTAGAGTCTTTGCCTCTTTAACTCATGCACCTGCTGATACGCATGTGCCATCATTCATATGTCAAACAGCCAGTAGAAGACGAAACCGCCAGTCCAACTCTATTCCACACTTAAATTGCTGGTAGCAAAAGAAAGACGCACCTCTCCCTCAGTATCAGAACAAAGTGTAACACAGCGATTGTGCACTGATTAAAGCGTTTTTCCCTCCTTTCCTTAAGGTCCTTAAGGCACACTGAGTGGGTCTGAAGCTAAGAGAGCTGCATGTGGTGCAGGGATGCCAGACTTCTGGATAAATCAGGACTGAATCATACGGGTCAGAAAACAGCAGTGGGGTTGAAACTTTCATGTTCCACATGTGGCAACATGGCACTCAGTGATGTGAAGGAGCAAGTGCTGTCATGAACAGCTGATGGAAAGGAAAACACTGGCTGTTACATCATTTGTTAAGGTGTTTTCACAAGCACAGCATGCTTGGCTGTTTCAATCCACAGAGAGCAGTGCAGCAGGGGTTTTCGTTGATTTAGTGTACACTTAATTGATAACCATCCATGGATAGAAGTGTTGGTCAGTCTGTAAACCACTTTGGTCCTAGGAAATATCATATGTTTGTCTGAAAATTGGTTCAGATATTCATGATTCACAGGGGGTAAATCCCCCTGGCTTTTGTCATCCCCTGACATTTCCTCCAGTGCCACCATGAGGTGCACATTTGTGGTTTGGATTGAAATAGCTCCATGAAATTTGGCATTGGCATTCATGCTGTCCTCAGGATGAACAGTAATAACTTTTCTTCTATGCCGTCATGATGTCAAAAATGTCATTTGTCCACTGCCTTGGTTTATGACCAAAAGCCTGCAAAACTAACCACATTCCTGTGAACCTCAGCTGTTTAGTGTGAAATAGGAAGTGTTAGCATGCTAACACACTAAACTAAGGTGGTGAACATGGTAAACATTTCATATTATAGTGTAGTGGTAGTAGTATAAAAATATGTCAAGAAATAGAGCAGTCATGCTTTGTGTGCTGTAGATGTCATCTCAGATGCATCCGGTAGCGAGTTTTACATAATCTGATGTCAGTGAGTTATTTTTTTCTCCTCAACTCTAATTGAGAGCATGTGCATTAGATTACTGAGATAACCTGGTTAAAGTAATTGCGTAGTCATGTTGTATATGCTCTGGCATGTAGTCATCGCAGTCCTTTCCAACGCAGACAAACACGCCCCAAAGGCTGCATGTTTATGGCTGAAAGATTGATTCTGACTATTGTGTTTAGTATGATGGTGCAGCAGTTGTCTGTAGTGATGATTTGGGGAACAAACCATGAGCATTTTATTTCAACATTCTGTTTGTTTCAGTTTTTAACTGGTATCTCTGCATAAATGAGATGTATCATCGTTACACAATGAAGATGTAAACAAATATTAGATTTAGAAACTCAAACTTTGATTCATGTTTGGATATTAGTAAATGGTGATCCTCTAAAACAGGGGACACTTTCAGTCCAGCATGTAGGAACAAGACTCATCTGTGTGCCTGTTGTTTTTTTGGAGCCATGTCAGTGGTTTGTGGGAACGTCCTGTTTTCTCGCTCTGAGAGTCTCACGACTCATGTGATGGAGAAAGGAAGCCGGGATACTTGATAGACAGCAGGGATGGCCAGTCATCTGTCACAGGGCGAGGAACTTTGGGCAGCGAACGCTGGTTGTGTCTGCAGACACAATGGGAAGGTTTCATTCACCAGCGAGTGCTGAAGCTCAGTGCTCGATTAACTAGTGTCTGGTCTTATGGCGCTTGGGGCTGGAGGTTTCCACAAAACCAGCAGACTTGCAGCATGAGCTAGAGACCCGATAAAGAGACGAGATGAACCGGGAGTTGGAATATATGTTTGTCGAAGTAAGTTTTTACTTCTTTTAAGCTTTCCATTCTGATCTCTTCCCTCCATTCATTGATTAAACAGACATGTAGGCTAAAATGATTGTGTGAAATTGTTTAAGAAGATGGACTTTGAATCAAATTAAATGGTCTGATCTGTTAAGAGAGAGGCTACTTTGTCCTTTTAGCTGTAAGTGGTTTAGTGATAAGTTACATGTTTGTTCATTCTGGTCTTAACTTTGATATATTGCATCTCCAGTGTGCAACATGGAGCCCCAGTCCTGGCACACCCTTCCTCTGTAGAAGAAACTTTATGTCACTGAAAGCAGCGGGGCAGTAATAACTCAAACAAATCAGATTTAAGCCTCAACTGAGTTTTTGTATCTGAATGACAATAAAATCATTGTTTCAGATTGTCAAAATTTAATCAGTGGAAGTAGTTTGTCCCAGTATTTGTGGACACGGGGCTGCATGTCTAACTTTGCAGGCTAGGACACAACCTCATTGGCGAGGTGGAAATGCATGTTCTCCTATTTAAAAATAATCCAGCAGCATGTTAGTGTCCTATAGATCTACAGGCCATATAAATCATTTTCCACAGGTTAGCTGTTTGTTGTACCATGTTGCATGCAGCAGCAAGGGAAGGACATTTTTATAAAATAAAGAAAATGGAGCTGGTAGTTCAGCAGTTCCATTTTATTGTTTGTATAGCCTATGTTTTCCTAATTGATAGAACTATTAAGGCCCATTGCCTGGTATAAGACAAAGGCACAGCAGTGTCCTGGTTTTTCTAACCTGACTTACCACTACATTACTCCAGCAGTCAGCACTGACTAAACTAATGTCATTAGGTGCTGGGCAGCGTCACAGCTTCTTAGTAAGCGACTCTGATCTCTAGAAATCACTGGACATTGACACGCTAGTTTTGCCAAGAGTCAGTCAGGGAACACCATTGGGTGTAGTAGTGAGACTAGCATAGTTTCTTTTCACCCAGACTCTCCACCGGGCAGCACTGAGGTCTCTGTTTCTTGGTGTCATGCTGCGTCTGCCCAGCTGAGCAGAAAAACAGCAGATTCTCACATGAGTGGCATCATGTGACGAGGCCTCTGCAGTCTGGGACTCGATTGACGGCTTTACTGAGAATATGGGAGCAAAACAGTTTTTGAACCCCGTGCAGCCGTCTATATAGTTATCTTGGATATACTGCACTGTGAAATGTTTTAGGGTTTTAATTAATTTCCACTTTTTATTCACTTTAATGTTCTTCTCTTAATTTCTCCTCTTTAACGTTAAAAAAAACACGATTATCACTCACTGACAGGGAGCAAAATTAACCTTTTTGTCTACCAGCCAAATGGCTCACGAACGTTCAAATTTAACCAGCCACTCAATAGATTACCATTGTTCTTTGGCTGGTAAGTGAAGCCACTTACATATTTTGCCAGAATTTGGCTGATGGCTGGTGCTAATTTTGTGCCCTGCTCACTGGGCTGCTTACTTCCTAACAACAGATCAGAGGAGTGTCATTTTATTTGAGGAGGATTTAGTTACATGTAAGGGTGCAGGTCTCCTCACCACTAAGGCAGGACAGTGATGAAATTCAGCCCTGGACTTCATCCACTTGGACTGGGGTTGGGTGGGCGGGGGAACTGCCACCTCTATTTTGATTGCCATTTGTGCTTATTATACAACCTTTTACTACAAGCTGAGAGAATTAGAAAACGGGTTGTTTTAGCCTCAGGCACTATGCTACTTTATACCTTTTACAAAGTTCATTGTTAGAAGGTAGATCAGCTCAATTTGTGTGAGTTATTGATAATGAAATCCCACTGCTGCCGGCAGTCTTTTGAGTGAACAGACTGTTAAACCAAACTCCATTCAAAAAGCAGGTGTTTTATGGTAGGGGCATATATTTCCACAGCAAAAACTTTAGTTCCACCATTACAATGACTTTTCTGATTCACTTTGATCGACAGACACAATCGGTACACATGTAATTTACTCAGTAACATCATTAACTAACTGCTGATGACATTATTGACACAGACATACATGTACTGAGTGGACCAGCACTTTTACAGCACTTCATTTCACCCCATGTGATGTATGCAGCTCATACCACTGGGCAGGTTAGATAGTGGGGACATAAACTAAACCTTCAAAAAGAATTGTGTTTATGTGTGAATTATTTCCAAAGTGGATTCAGCCTCTATTAAATGTATATTTTAAATTAAATTAATTATCTGGAAAAGGGGGGCACAATCACCCCATGGGATCTGCCCCCAAGGCTTCATGGATAATGTATCGTCCATGATAAGACCTTTTTGATTAGATTTTTGTAGTTATAATATTTAACTGTTTGAACAATGTTTGACCAATCCAATAACTGGTCTTATATACTAATATCCTCTTCATACTGTCTCTGTATTGTAAGAAGGATATGGGTAAGTCTTTTAGTCTTCAGTCAATAGTACCATTGGAAAGTTTTTTCCTTTTTCAGAATCAGAATCAGAATCAGAAATACTTTATTGATCCCTGAGGGGAAATTGTTGACGTTACAGGTGCTCCTTACAAGATCAGAAAGATATATCGTATAGTGCAATTAGAAGTGAAATATAAAAATATAAAAAATAAAAATATAACGAGAAGTTTAAAATATATATATATATATATACAGTATATCAAATATACACAGATGGCAAAAATAGATAATGAACAGACTATATACAGTGAAGGTAAGGTATTCATAGGTGGAAAAGATGGCCCATTGTCAAATTAAGTTTGTCTGAGATCATACGAAATTATTTTGTTAACATAATGCAAAAATAACAGCAGTAGTCTTCATGGATAGAGCGACTAACTTTTGTAAATCTTGCAGAAATCACACAAATCCACAGGTTCAAATTGGAAATGATTTCCACACATATGGTCTGATATGCATTCATTTAAGCCTTGCCAGTCTAAGTGTTTAAGCAGGAGAAAACCCTGAGAGGGTTCAGAGGAGTCACGGCAGGCCAGGGTGTCTCTAGTTCAGGAGTGAAAGCTCACAGCTCAGTATTAGCAAAGTGAAGTCTCTCTAATCTGCTGTTGACTTCATGCAGATTTGTAAACACTTCTCATGGATGCCCCGCCCCGTGGGTACAGCCCAACATCTCGAACACACACACACTTGCTTAAAGTATGTACACATATACTGTACACACACACTCACCCAGTGCCCAGATCTCTGCGACCTCCAAATCTCAGTCTTACTCTAATGTGCTTGCAAAGGTGTTGGACTAGAATCCGCTGAAATTAAGATTACTTTCATGATGCTAAAATTAGCCAACAGCACGACTGGTCACATCTCTTCATATTAAGAGATTATTACCACCATCTTTGAGCCTCATCTTGTTGCATGCAGTTCAGGATGGAATCAGTTTAATCTCATATCCTTATCAGTGTATACACATCCATACCTATTGCTGCGCTGCTGCCTCACTGTGTCCTTTGGATGCTTATATTATTCCATGTTTCTGTCTGTTGTTCAAGGCAAGAATTACCTACTGCAGTAGCAGTAACCTGTAGCCATATGTGAGTGTAATGAAATCTCGGTGTAGCTGACAGCAATAAGATTAGCCAGTATTAAACCCTGAGTTAGCCTAATCAGGTCCTGATCCTTTGTCTCAGTTAAACCAGGATTAGCAGCAGCCCAGCCTTGTACCTTCAGGAGCCGCCTTTCCCCACTGTGAACTGACCTGCTGACAGCCACTGTGAGGGAAATCGTGAACTAGTTCATTATGTCATGTAAAAGAAATGGTTTCGTTTAATACTTGATGTGTTTGAAAGCCAGTGCATTGCTACTAGAACACTGATGTTGCGCTCCAATATGATTGATATGTTTGTTGTATTTTTCCCAGAAGCCACTTTGACATGAAATAGTTGTGTAAACAAGTGTTACAATGATACTAAGTTCCTGTTCCATTCAGGTCAAACAGTGTCAGGGTGCTGCTACTGTGCATGTTGGCTCACTGGAAAGGTTCGCTTCACTAAATGGAATGGGACCTTAGTTTCATTGGTAACAACTGTGCTTACCCTACTATTTCATATCAATATGGCTGCTGTGAAAAAGGTCTATAGGTAAATAAATACTAGTACACTTGTTGTCCATGAGAATATCTTATGATTTGCAGAAGACTGTAGTGAGCGCTGCAATATGGGAAATGTAGGATATAATGTTTTTGAAGCTTGAGTCATATAGAGACCTAAAACTCTTGGACCACTGCTGCTTCAATCGTTTTTTGTCTCTTGTAAATCCCTCAACTGTTTGGAAATCCATATTAAAATGTTGGAGTAGCCCTTTAATCTAGTGTAATAACCAAATCAAAAGTCACTTCATTGGGTCTCCACTGCCTTTTCATAGGGTTAGAGAAAAGCAATTAAACGTGTGCTCAGGGTGGGATCACACTGAATACATTGAATATGTCACCAGTCGTTTAAATGAGTGTGTTTCTTACTGAATGAGGATAGAAGCTGAAGAATGTGTTGCTTTGTTTTTATGTATGCGCTCCATTTTGTTGTTCTGATCTACTGGATGTAATAGAGCTGTTTTCTTAGTTTTTTCATTATTTTTATTTATTTGAACCCTTCATTTATCACATAGAAAGCTTGTGACCCACAGATCAGTGTGACCACGCCCAGTACCCCGAGGTAAAGAAAAACAACAGGAAATCACTGCTTGAGTTCATAGACTGTGTGTGAGTGTGTGTGTTTGTATACTTGAGCATGCAGCATATGTGGAGCAAGTTGAGCTCAATGCAGAGACCCTTCAATCATGTGATATCTGATGTCACAGATGCTCTGACGTCTTCACTCCATTTGTCGTCACGGCTCTCCTCTTTGTCTGCCACCCATAACACACCAGCCTGACCACCATCCATCTATCGCTCTGTTCAGCTGCACTCTGACTCATCACATTTCTCTCTCCAGCTTTCAGACACTCAGCTTGTGTTTCATTGTGGATGATTATGTCCTTGAAGCATGTAAATATCTGTCAGTGTGTGTGTGTCTGTGTGTACGTGTGGTTGACTTTCATCTGTCCTCTGTTTTCTGAACCTAGGGGAATTTGTTGGTCTATAAATACGATTCATAGCCACTGCAGCTGCATTATATTGCTCTCTGTCTGTCTTTTCCTCCCATATTCAGGTTGACACACACACACACACACACACACACACACACACACACACACACACACACACACACACACACTTCTGTGTGTGTGTGTTTGTGTTTTGGTCCAAGCGGAAAGACAAAGAAATGTGCAGATGGGCAGCATATTCAGCATTAACTAATTCAGTATAATCATGCTTGACACCTACTGATGTGTGAAACAGATGTATGTGTGTGTGTGTGGATTGTTATGAGGATCAGGAAGTGCGCTCAGTAGCGCAGTGATGTCTCTGTGAGGTGTGATGCTGCTCAAAACTCGCTGGTGCTATTTTTAGCTTCTGTCCTCCTCCTCTCCTCCCTCTCTCCCTCTATGTCTTTCCACCTCTCCTCCCCTCTCGCTTTTGGTTGCCAGGAGGCTGGCTGATGGGACGGCCTCCTGTAGGGACCAAAAAAGTGAAAACGACTAATGAAATGGGGGAAGGGTGAGGCTATGTTTCCTATAATTGTAAATTTAACCCTTTAGTATACAGCTTTCCCATTTTGTTTCCCCGTAAGCTTTTTTTTTATTATCATTTTTTAATCATTCTAAACAGTATAAAAAGAACACAACCATAATGCCATGAACATCGGCATCAACCATGCAGTTTATGATCCCCATTCAAGCTCCCTCTCTCAATCTTCCTTGCATGTCACTACATAGAATAAACAAAAAATACAACATAACATAAAAAAATAACATAGTAATATAAGTAGGGTTAGGTTAAATAAATAGTGATGGTAATGACAATAAATTAAAATCATAAAATTAAAATTTAAATTATAATAATAAGAATTACAATATTAAAACAAATATATTGAAAATGAAGTAGCATCAAGTCCATAGGCAGCAATTGTGGGAAAGATAACTGCAGTAATAGGTAAAGATAATTATGGTAACAGCCTGATAGTCAAAAATAGTAATAATAGGAGCGCAGGTGTCGAAAGCTAAGGTACTGATAAGATGCAGATGTGGTACAGTAATAGAAGTCATATTCCAAGTAAGAAAATTTAAAAAAGAAAAGTAAGAAAAGAAAGGGAGCCAGGGATGCACCGATACCAGTACCAGCACTGGGTATCAGTCTGATGCTGTCCTCCCATACTCATATTTGTACTCATAAAACTACTCCAATACCCAACACCCGATACCACATCATGAAAAACAGCTGCTCGACACAGGCAAAATAATAAGATGCTACAACTTGTTGCTGTACACTTTTCTGTCTTCTCCTGTTAATCATCACCAAAACAGCATGACAGCATGGTACACATAACTTCACTCTTGGGGTTCACAGCAGGTTAAACAAAACTGTTGCACATGGCACCACACTTGCTTGTTGCACAAGCTTGTTAAATCATTTTATTCCACAATGTCCAACAGTATAAATCATATTTTGTATCAGTTGTATGATCTTTACACTGAGTGACATATTCAAGGCTCCATTTCTTTATGGCTGAGTTGTGCATCATTTTATACACATTTTCCTCATGTTTAGCCTGACATATTTAATATCTTTAGAAACTTTGAGAACTCTGCTATAATTTCATATGAATATCTGCTGGTTTGAGCAGTATTTGGCTGCATAGCAGGTAGGGATGCAAACAATTAATCGATTATCGATTAATTGTCGATAAGAAATTACTCGATTAAAATAAATTAATTGCAATTAATTGCATTTTGAACCCGTAATTCCCCGCCAGCCCGCATGAGGGCGCGCTTGACGCCAGACGTCCTTGACGCACACGCGGGAACACAAGAGATTCAGTGTTGCCAACTTGGCGACTTTCTCGCTAAATCTGGCGACTTTCCAAATCCTCTTGGCGACTTTTTTTTGTCAAAAGCGACTAGTGACAAATCTAGCGACTTTTTCTGGTGTTTTGGAGACTGACGTGAAAGCATATATTCTGCAGTTACTGTCCTAAACGAGCAGCGGGTGCTGCCGTGAGCCCCTCCCCCGTCCCAAAGCACTCACAGACGGTCAGTCTCACAGCAGCCTCGCGCAGTAGTTGTAGCTGCAGTCAGAGCAGAGAGGAGACCCACACCACTCTGCGTCCAGACTGCCAATGAATCATGCATGCGCAATGCCGCCGCTGATTTAGTTTAGTTTTCTTAAATTTGGTTCAGTTTCTAACCTTATGCTGAATTTAGGAGCCTACAACAAGTCACAGTAAAACATGAACATTTTTTGCCATAACTTTAACATTTTAAACAATTTTTTGTATAGACGGTTTCATGAAGTGAGATATTAACCCTCTGATGTGTTTCAAATAACTTATTCCTCTCTACTACAGCGTCCATTACAATTACATGCAAATGGTAAATTATGCAAATTAGGCGATTACGTCATTTGGCGACTTCTAGCGACTTTTAGGACAGCCAATAGCTACTTTCCTTACTGAAGAGTTGGCAACACTGAAGAGATTTGTGGAAGTGTTGTTCCCTGCTGTTAAGAATAAATCTTTTATTAAGGAATATGATTTGCATTTTCTCTTTCATAAGAAAGATAGCATTTTCGTAGAAAGGAACCTGTTGATTCAGAGGGAAATTCAGCTTCTCAGAAAAATTGCCGCTTATCAATTAATCGATCATCGATCGATAAGATGAAACAACTATCGATTAATGAATTACTTGATAATTTGCATCCCTAATAGCAGGGGTGTGTAATGATTAAACGACCTGCAGGCCACAAAAATTTAAATTCAACCAAGAGCAACAAAATGGGTTTCCTGAATTGGATAATAATGTGCAAGCTGATGATTTTGATTTTTAATCTGTTTCCTAAAGTCATACTTTTCTTCTTTGTTTAAAGAAAACAAAGCCTTGCTTTGGGTCATATTTTTATGCACCATATGATGGACGTAAAACTATAATTGGCTCCTTACAGCTCAAAGTGACAACAGCTTTGATAAATCTGGCAGTTTTGGCAGACAGATATTGTACCACCAACATTTCTGATCGTTGTCAGAGAGGGTATATGAAGGATTCATTGGGATGATAGTGTGACTAAAACATCAGTGTTAATGAGACAGTTGGCATTATTGTTGCTGTTTATTGCACAGATTGTATATTGGCAAGTATAAGAAATTGTCTTGAATTTAAAGTGTTGGTTGACTTGTTTTCATACGAGAGGTGGGGAAATGGTGGGAAATCTCTGATTTGGAGTAAGACAGGGATATTTGACCTCACAGATATTTTAGTTGTGTTTTTCTGTCAAACAGATGTGAGGTTGTGACCAACCATGCTGGTTATTTGGGAGGTCTCCTGTTTTTGGCTGCTATTTGATCTGTAATTAAGCACACACACGGACATACACTCTGTATCTCTGTCTGTTTGATTTACTTTTCTGTTTCTTTCTTTGTACGTAGTGATTCCAACAGATAAATTAGCCAATAGTGGCTGATTCATCAGCAGGTATTTGCTTATCTGAGATATATTCATATGTCAGCTGATGATTAAGAAGGAATTGTAGTACAGAAATGCCAAAGATATAAAGGCCTTGTAACAACACAATATGTAATGTAATGTGTAATGTAATACATTTTCCCTTCATTATGTAGTAACACTTGCATTTTATAATAATCTGCCACATTGTGGTTGTTATTAAGCTAAGGAATACAGTGACACTTGACGAAGAAAGATACTACTAATCTACTGAACTAACTGTAGCTTTTAAAATGAATTTTGAGTCAGTATGATTTGTGCTAAAATGCAAAAGTAAACCATTGTTGGTGTAATGTTGTAATTGTTTTGATGAATGTAGACATCCATTTTGGTTGGTTGTTACATTATGCACTATATTATTACATTTTCATCAAAAAAGAGCAAATCCTGCATTTTGTAATAACCACTGCAAAATGCAATTATTTATTACAAAGTGTGTGGAAATTGATTACATATTGATTTGGGTTGTTTATTACAAAATGCAGCAGGGTGTTATTACATAATGATCTGAAAATTTATTACATTTTGTCCAGGTTTTACATAAGTCGGTGACTTTTACACAGTCCAACATGCTTTATTGGACTGTGTAAGGGAGTTTTGTTTATGTTATGAGTTTATATTTAAAACTGTTATAAGATATTTATCTCACAATTATCAGTGTCAGGTACTGGCCTCCTCCTCTGCACACACACTTTCAGTATTACAACACACACATTTTTTTTCATATTTTATGTCTCTTATCATGAACTTATTCCCTGTGTTGTTTCTTATGAATTTATTTTTCAGTTTTTCTGATTTGGGTTGTGTTGTTCTTATTAACTTTGTCCTCTTACGTACACAGATTGTATTGTTTCCGTTGTAACTGTCACTCTGCGGTAAACCTAAACCGCACAGAACACTATCTAACCACACTGATCAGACTGTCTGGTGCTGCTGCAGGGCAGGAGGGAGAGAAGGATTAGAGAAACAAAAAAATTGGGACAACCTGAGGGCTTGGTGGAACAAACGCATTCAGTACGGTTCTGTATTCACAGATGGCAAACAGATACTGTGTATTATGTTGATGGTGCTCAGTTTGAAATATTTAAAAAGTAAAAAGACTAAACTCTTTTCTCTTTGATTTCTGTGTTAGTTCTCCTTGGTTCTTAATACGTGAGACACAGACAGAGGGAGGTTGAGGGTGTGTGTGACCATGACGTCAGGATTCAGATGATCGGTAGTGAAGCAGCAGACCAAATTAGTCAGTTTCTCCCCCGTTGTGCTCTTCTACAATGAGATCTTTCTCTCTTGCGTCTGTGAAATCATCATCAGCAGTTTATGTAATGAAGCCAAAAGAAGCCATGAAATCGTTGTCAGAAGGATTCTCAGCGCTCATCGTCATGTGCTTCTGTTGCCTTAGTCTTCATCAAGACAGTGTCATTCACATACTCTGTATTAGTAGTTCACTGTCAGCCCTTTCCACCAAATTGCAAGGATACAAGGATACAGATATTATTTTCAATTTTTTTAAATCAAATTTTGTTTATTATTTTCAAGCACAAATTCGCTCTGTGTCTTGAAGCGGTTTGCATTCAGGATTCTTGAAAAACTTTATTTGGCAAACCAGCCCTCAGTTTTGAGACCAACAGATGGGGAGTTTATTGTATCTGCTCTTGTTTCAATCATTTATTGATATTTTCACTCTTGTGCCACTAATTAAATTACATGAGGTGTTGGATCCTGCACAAGCAAACTCATGTCAGGTGATGCAGATAAAACACGTTACTGTGATACAGACCACTCCAGAATCAGTTCTAAATCTCTTAACTTAATTTCCTCTCATCTTTGCCCTTATGTAATGCCAAATGCACTGTAAGAAAAACAACTTCAGTGTTGTTTGACCACTGACTTACGTCTTCACTGCAGCTGCAGCCCACACATACACACACGTTCACGCACTGCAGCCCTCGTCTGTCTGGGTTTAGAAGGCCACAGTGCGGTCTTCTCCCTGCAGTCACAGCACAGTCATCCGGCAAACTTCTCAAAGTTAGGACTCTGTGTGTGTGCGTGTGCATGCGTCTACGTTTGTGAGCTGGATTCCTCAGCCATGTGACTGCCAGTGTTCATCACTGTTTTCACCACATGTCTATGATCAGCTGATTGCCTCCAGTCACAAGTCTCTAAGACACAGTTTTATAGTGAACTCTGTGTGTGTGTGTGTGTGTGTGTGTGTGTGTGTGTGTGTGTGTGTGAGTGAATTATGACCGTAACTGCAGTTTTCTGCCATTTTTTTCTTCTATTTGTTCCTGGTTTTCCCACAACTTTACTGACCATTATGAACCATGTGCTCATGACTCTGAAAACACAAGTGCCCAGTGTTTTCTCTGAGGTCATCCTGTTTTAACTACTAGAAGTAAAGTTCCTGTCATCCCGAACTGAGATGGAGCAAACTTGAGACAGTAGTATCTCCAGATTATAATATAGTAATGTTGATTCCAGCCTGCCTGAAAACCCAGATGAACCAGATGAAGTTGGTTTATCTCACTGAGATTTGAACAGATATGACGATTTTTATATTGACCCTATTGCTGTTGATACTGATTTGATAAAATTTATATTTAAAAAGAAGATTTACACCCTCTCATCAGGGTTGGGCAGCCCACCTCCCCCAGCCTTGGTTGGGAGTCTGAAACAGTGCTCTATTTCCGATATATGCTGATCATCATTCACAGGAGTTTACACTGTTCTTTTTTTCTAACCCTCTACTTAGTATTTTAACTTTTGATGCTTTTGACAGCTGTAGACATTCCACTGCACTGCATTGCAAACAGTGACAAACCTACTCTCACCCGCAAACACACATACAGAGAGAGCAGCCTCTCTGACTTGCTAGCATGAGCTCGGCCAGCTACAACACAGTCTTTTACAAAAAGGCCCAAAAATGTCTCTAGTGACTGAAAGCTGTGTTCCTCCAGGGACACGTAGAGTCTGACAGCAGCTGCCCATGTTTGATTAGCTTTGACTAGCGTTGTCAAGATACTGGAATTTCTAATGTCAGTACAGTACC
>JAJHUR010139355.1:0-14765 GCA_027495735.1 Lutjanus campechanus
TGAGAGGAGAGGAGGAGAGGAGAGGAGGAGAGGAGAAGAGAAGAGGAGTGGAGGAGACGAGAGGAGAGGGGAGGAGAGGGCAACATGACATTTCAACCCTCTCATGTGAAGGTAAATTTGAAATGTTTCTATTGATAATTTCAACATTCATGTAGTGATCAATAATTCATTCATTGTCTAAATCATGTGAAGTTATTAACTTTTTCTTTGTTACTATTTGTTATTTAGAGGAGAGGAGAGGAGGACAGAGGAGGTGGGAGGGCAACACAGGGGGTAAACCCTCTCATATTAAAGGTAAATATCAAATGTTTTTATTGATCATTTCAACATTGATGTAGTGATCAATAATTCACGTGTTTGTCAAAATTATGTCAAATTTTTAACTTTTTCTTTGTTACTATTTGTTGTTTAGAGAGGAGAGGAGAGGAGGAGGAGGAGGAGGAGGAGGAGGGAGGGCAACATGGGTTTAAACCCTCTCATTAAGGTAAATATCAAATGTTTTTCTTAATGATTTCCACATTCATGTCATGATCAAAATTATGTGAAATTTCTAACTTTTCCTTTGTCGCCATTTTTTGTTTGGAGAGGAGAGGAGAGGAGGAGGAGGAGGAGGAGGAGGAGGAGGAGTAGGAGTAGGAGGAGGTGGGAGGGCAACACAGGGGGTAAACCCTCTCATATTAAAGGTAAATATCAAATGTTTTTATTGATCATTTCAACATTGATGTAGTGATCAATAATTCACGTGTTTGTCAAAATTATGTCAAATTTTTTACTTTTTCTTTTAACTTTTTCTTTTCATTTGTTGTTTAGAGAGGAGAGGAGAGGAGGACAGGGGAGGAGGAGGAGGAGGAGGAGGTGGGAGGGCAACATGGGTTTAAACCCTCTCATTAAGGTAAATATCAAATGTTTTTCTTAATGATTTCCACATTCATGTCATGATCAAAATTATGTGAAATTTCTAACTTTTCCTTTGTTGCCATTTTTTGTTTAGAGAGGAGAGGAGAGGAGAGGAGAGGAGAGGAGGACAGAGGAGGAGGAGCTGGGAGGGTAACACAGGAGGTAAATATCAAATGTTTTTATTGATCATTTCAACATTGATGTAGTGATCAATAATTCGCGTTTGTCAAAATTATGTCAAATTTTTAACTTTTTCTTTGTTACTATTTGTTGTTTAGAGAGGAGAGGAGGAGGAGAGGAGAGGAGTGGAGGAGGAGGAGGAGGTGGGAGGGCAACATGGGTTTAAACCCTCTCATTAAGGTAAATATCAAATGTTTTTCTTAATGATTTCCACATTCGTGTCATGATCAAAATTATGTGAAATTTCTAACTTTTCCTTTGTTGCCATTTTTTGCTTAGAGAGGAGAGGAGAGGAGGACAGAGGAGGTGGGAGAGCAACACAGGGGGTAAACCCTCTCATATTAAAGGTAAATATCTAATGTTTAATTTGTTAATGCCATGTAGAAATCAATATTTCATCTCACCAGGGAACCACACAAATGTGCAAGCACATGTTTCATTTGTTTTGGCAGACTCGTGTGGGCACATTCCTGTTCAGACAGAAAGTGTGTACCTTTGCTACCTCTGGATATATCAATAAATATTGATACGGAATATTTAAAATGCTTTCAGTACTCTTTTTTTCACTGTATCAATACACTGGTATCAGCTGCATTTTCTCACTCTCTCTGACAGTGAGTTGACACTCACACACACCACTGCAGTGTCCACATAGTAATGTCACTCGTCTCATTTTCTATATTTATTGTCATGTTATAGCCTTGTTATATTTGTCTTTTACGGAAAATAAAATTTATAAATAAAATTATAAATTATATTATATAATTATAAATTATAAAATTGTATGCCCTCAATTTTAGTCAACTTTTCCTTGTGGTATCGAAAATGGTATCTGTCTGGATATTTTTCAAGAAAAGGATATATAATATCAGGATAAATAATGGGATCACATATCTTTGTCAAGTGTGAACTACTTCTTAGGGATCAATCATCACGCAAAATGTCTGTTTATGTATGCACTCTAAATTTCTTTCTTCTGTGTTTATTTAACTCATAATTTCCATTAATATAAAGTTTAGTGAACAAGAAATATTGTCTTTTTATACTTGAAATTATTCATTTCTGTTACTGAAAATATTTAATTAGGCTCAATTAATAATTTTAATTAAACTCTAATCAAAGAATAACTTCATCAGCACATATTTTAGTTGAGATTACCTGCAGCTTTACAGGTTATAAATACTGGAGCGCCCCAGGGCTGCGTAAGCTCTCCACTTCTTTTCACACTATATAAAAACGACTGTAGGCATCAGTACACCAACAACTATCCTAGTTCCCTATAGTGAGTCCACTGACAAAAGACTGAGATACTGCTGCGTACAAGCCGGCAGTGAAAGAAGTTGTGCACTGGTGTGAGGGGCATAACCTGATTTTAAATGTTAAGAAAAGCAAAGAAATGTTTTTTTCTTCCCAGGTCTGTTTCTACTTTAAGGCATACAGTGTTTCTATTTTTACATTTCCTCTTGTTTATATTCCCATTGCTCCTATTTTTTATTTTCCCTTGTGTTAATATTATTCCCATTTTTACATTTCATATTGTTTATATCCCTGTGTTTAATATTCCCTCCTTCCTCTTTCCACTTTGCTGTTGTAACTGCAGTTGTCCTGTTGTGGGACTAGTAAAAAAAAAACATCTTATCTGTTGGCGATCACAGCCCAGTCTTTATTAACAGTGAGAGAGTTGAGGTATTTTGATTCTCAGTTGCAGTGGGTTCACCGTGTTGAATATGTTTGTTCAAACATCAGCCAACATTTGCATTTTCTGCCAAGGCTCAGTGTCCAAAGAGTTGATAAAAGAATTACGTTATTGTTCAACAGAGCAGCCATAAAAATCTATTATTTGTTATGACAAAGTCACAACTCCAAATCCTAATCAGAGGGGCTGGAAAAATAACTGTCACGCTGCTCCCGTCCTCTCTCCAGGAGATATTTGAGGAGACAGTGAGGAGGCAACTGTGCAACACTTTGGTTTAGGGCATCGTGCACTTCTCTTGGTGTGTGTGTTTCGGGTGTATGGATCTGGGGATGGCTGCGTATATTAACTGTAGTTTGATTGTACATGTGTGTGGCTATGTTGCCTGTTTTCTTTCAACTGCCCAAGACAAATCTCTCCTAACAGAGACAATAAAGGCCAATCTGATCTAATCTAACCTAAAATTTCTATCATCAGCACCCATAAACAACTGGCTGCTGCTCTGTGGAGATGCTGTGTGACTGACACTGCTGTACTCAGGGAGCATTATATGATTTCACTATACTGGACACACGCTGCATTAATGTGCTGTTGTATAGGGGATAAAATTTATAGAAAAAAATCTTGTCACAATCCTGAAAATATATAATGTGTAAATACATAATTAAAAGCACACCAGAAGTCAACATTTAATGAACTAATAAATCTGAAGAGAGATGGAAAATATTTATATTTATAGCTGCAGTTGTTGGGGTAGACAACCCTTAAAGCTTACCTATTTTTTCTGCCTCAGGTAATTTAAATATTTAAGGAATATTAAGGAAGATGAAACCTTAAAAGTTAATTGTAGTGTGATGTTTAACTGCAGTCGAAAAAAATCGAATTTGCTGTGCGTGGTTCACATCAAAAATTTGAGGAAACATGGTCCTCATTTATTAACTATACGAAGGTGCTTACATTCTCAACTAATGATAATCAAAACTTATGAATAATGTGGTTAATTGAATACTATCCTATTAGGAGGTCTGGCTTGAAATGGTTTTTTATTTATTTATTTATTTTATTATTATTATTATTATTATTATTATTATTTTGTGACTGTCTAGTTTATTTACTTAACCATTTTCTATTTTGTGTGTGTGTGTCCATTATTATTGTCATTATTGGTCTTTCATTGATACCTGTTATTCTATTTGTATGTGACCCAGGGTGACGGAGGCTGGGGGGTGGGGTAGTCAGATGATTACGTTGTATATACACATCATCACCTACCATAGAGTGAAAACATTAATAAAAATATGTAAACCTAACTGCAGTCGAAATTCCTGATTGGATAGTTTAAAAAATACTGAATATTTAAAAACACTGCACATTTGAAAATACTGCATAATTCAAAATCATTACACAACTAAAAACATTAGGCTGCATGATTTAAAAATATAGTATAATTTCATTTGAGATTAATTTAAATAAATATGATCTGAAATGTTACAGCAAATATTAATGATCATAAATATTACAATACAGTAAGCAATAAACATTAAATTAAAAAACATGAAATGTTAAAATGCAGTAAAAAGAAAAATGGGAGCAGTAAAAAGGAAAAGCTGTGCACTCATTTGAGTGGAATCCAGTGGAACCCTCTGGGTAGATGACTCCATACCCCTTTTATTATATTATATTATTATCTTTCTAAAATGAATGTGATTTAGTTCTATAAAACTGCTCTCTAAACCTTGACCTTCCAGATCTTTCAAAATTATACACTTAAAGTTAAATTACAGTTGGTAGAATTTTCAAAAACTAGATGCATTTTATTGAAACGACCAATGACCCATTTGCTGATTTTTTTTTATACTCTCCTAGAATACGGAAATTTCACTTCACACTTTCATAGCCAGCACCACTGAGTTTCTGCCTGTGATCATTTATTTTATGTGGGCTACATTTCTAGCATTCTTAGTTTGTCATCTTTGGTTGAAAATAAAAACTTTTTAAAATACTGTCATCACATTTAACTAAAACAACTATAATTAATCCTAAATTTAGTTCAGATGAATAATTGTTAGCGTACAGTAAGTAATTATATGAGCAGAAGGAGGAGAACTTTAGTGATCAGTTCATATAACGTGTGTGGATGGAGCAGCTGCTCCTCCCTGTCCTCCCTCAGGTCCTCATCGGGATGCACAGGTTTCCTGGGCAGGATTAGAAAGAGGCAGAGGAGAGCGCGTGGAGGAGAGGGGAGGACATAAAAACTGCACGCCGATGACCTTCTCTGACCTCGGCTGCCATGTGGAAGGCCGGGGACGACAAAAAAGAAAGCAGACAGCATAAAGAAAGAAAAGAAGAAGAGGTGGCAGAGAGTGAGGAGAGGAGAGAGGGGAAGAGGAAGAAAGAGGAGGCTGTGAACAGATGTGGAGAAGGAGAAAAAGAAAAAAAAATACAGTGGAAAAGGGGAGAGTGACTTGACAAAGACAATCCCTGGGGTTGTCTGTGCTCTGTTTGTGTGTGTGTGTGTGTGTGTGTGTGTGTAATGAGCACAGTGGGCTGGTGAAGCGCTCATATTGAATCCCTCAAACAGAGAAGAGACAATAGTGTGACTGCAGAGGGAGAAGAGAGAGAGAGAAGTCGTTATGGACACAATAACACATACATATGCAGGCAGGCCCATGCACGCACACACACACACACACACCCCTAGTGAATCAGTGAGCTGAAACTGTCACAGTGAGAGAAGGTTCCAGTGGGTGCCAAGTTGTGTCCCTGTGGATTAGAAAAATGCTGGTGGCATTTGATATATACACACACACACACACACATACATACATACACACATGCACGCACACACACACACACACACACACACACAAACAGCTAAAGGCTCAAACTATTGTCCATAGCAGAATTCACAAACCCCCAGCTGCTACCTCTCTCCCCCGTTCAGTCAGCTTTCTAATTAGTTTGAAGCTCTTGCTATCATCTTAGCATGTGCAGCAGGTTTCTTGAAATTATGTTTATTATCTTGTGATATTTCTAATGATATTAAGTTACTCCTGGTCACCCTAATATTTTACTAATATTTATCTGTAATATCCTGCCCGCTTAAAGAAAACCACAGAAAGATAGATGGATGTAACGCAGCATCACTAACCACAGCCTCCAAACCGGACCAGTGTAGATGAATGAAATCCATTCTACAGGATTTATTAATTTAAAAACCAAACACTGAACTAACAATCAGTATTTTGACTGAAGAATTAAACTGGTCATAACATGGATTTATTTCATCCCTTATTTCATAATCAGCATCATTATTTAGCATCAGTGTGGTGCCAAAGAAAATGACTGAAAT
Source organism: Lutjanus campechanus (assembly GCA_027495735.1). Taxonomy (NCBI): domain Eukaryota; kingdom Metazoa; phylum Chordata; class Actinopteri; order Lutjaniformes; family Lutjanidae; genus Lutjanus; species Lutjanus campechanus. The sequence continues at coordinate 6,123 of JAJHUR010139355.1, forward strand.
GAATTACAGACAGTCTGTAATGTTAGTTTTAGCCATTTCTGTCTCATACGAGGCTGATAAAGTGAACAGAAAGTACAAAATGGCAGAATAATACAGTCAGATGACGCATAATGTCAAGAGCAAAGGTGCAGACATCACTTTTAACACAGGAGCAATATAGAAACATCTAGAAAATCAGAAACAGAAACATGTCCCCCGTGTTGATAATCCTCACATGTGGTGTTTGGGTGTTGACAGAAAGTAAACAGGGTGATGCAGCTGCAGGAGGAGGACAGGTCGCTTGTTGCTTCACTTCCGGCACTCGTGTGGAGCAGTTTGTCCTGCTGTGATAACTCATTTCCAGTTTGTGGAGCTAAAGAGAGCGAAACTGTTGCATCCCTGTCTAAAATACGCCGAGACTTTAGATGATCGAGGCGAGGCTCTCTGATTGAATCCATGCTCTGACTGTGGACAACACAAGAGTCACAGTTATATGGAAGGCTGTGTCAAGTTGCACAAATTTCATTTTCTGTTTTTATATCTGGGTTTTGTTTTGTTGTTGTTTTTTTTACCTTAAATTCCACTGTGCTTTGGACACCATTGTTTGTTCACAGGTCTACGGTCACTAACTAGAACCACACATTGACACGTTAGATTGAGAACTCCGCATGGTACGGTAGAAACAGTGCCCGCAGAGCAGTCCAGCCCCCATTTTCCTGCATGACATAAGCAGTGTTTTGATACCTTGGTCCTCCTGACTTGCTGACAGTCTCATACTGTCACACAGATTGAGCCCATCCATCCCAACAAACCTCATCTCTGCGCTTTCTACTGTACCTGCGATCTCATTCCTTTGTTCACTACCCAAAACCTGTGATCATAGTGGGAAAAGGGGCAAAGATCCGCCGAGAACTTTGTTTTTGTAGTTGGACTCTCAGCATGTTTCACTATAATTTGATGACTGCAGCTGAGTCTGTTGATCAGCAGTCAGTTTCACCCTGACAGATACCTGAACAACTCAAATGGACTGAAAAATCCACATTTTTCTAGGAAAGGAAATCTTTTTTTATGCTTGTGCACTGCTGACAGCCATGGCTGGAGGCATTATGTTCTTGGGTTGTCCATCTGTACATCCCGTTCTTATCTCAAGAACGCCTTGAGGGAATTTCTTCAAACTTGGTAAAAAAAAAGATCCACTTGGACTCAAAGTTTATTAGATTTTGGTGATGAGAGGTCAACATCACTGTGATCTCACGTCCATCCCACTCTCGGGAAAGTGATATCTCAAGGACGCCTTGAGGGAATTTCATTTCATCCGGTACAAATGTGCACTTGGACTCAAGGATGAACTGATTAGATTTTGGTGGTTAAAGGTCAGGACAACAACAAATGAACAGGATCACAGCTCCTCAAAATTGAAGCCAAAGCAAGTCGGTTGCGCCCTGGTGGAAGGCTGCAGGACAAATCATAAAGCCTGCCTAACAGTGTTAATAGATAGCATATGGGCCAAATATGGTTTCTGTCATTTTAGGTAGGTCTTATCACGCTGATGTTTGTTCAAGTGTTCATTTTCCCTCATCAGTTTGATTTTAATTAGTTATTTAATGATATAAAAACAGGGTATATGCCATGATTGAATCAGCCAGCTGTGTGGGCGGGAACTTGTCACTCATGCGCAGACCAGTGTTGCCAGATGTATGATCATTATCGTAACTGTCCCATAATTTTAACAACTGTACAATATACGATCAATAATTTCCCAAAAAAATCTGACTGTGCAAAAATTTTGCGCATTTTCATAAACCTGCAATGAAACCCTTTTTGAGAGCAACCAATCACACCAGCACTGCACTGATCAAGCACCTGGTAGGACAGTGACTGGGCAGTCTGGTGCTTTTATTTTGACAGGTAAGAGCAGAGCGAGTGGTTGTGTGATGAGCTGCAGTTGATTCTGTGTAAAGCAATAAACTGTTGCCATCTTGTTTGGACGATGGAGCCTCCCTGTAATATGGTGCACATAGCATACTTTTGCCATTCGGTGTCGTATCCTGGCTTCTTCTCAGGTTGTTTCTGTGTGTGAGATAATTTTTGTTAAAATATGACAGCAGGCTCTGGCCCCATATCACATGACCAGCACAAGATGGCAGGATTCGTAACCGGCTTCACTTTCATCCAGTGGGAGGAAGTGGAGACATGTCGTTCATCTTTACTTACAGTCACTGGGTCAAGATCACTGTGACCACATGACCACACAAAAAACACATTGTTGGTCATAACTCAAGAATGCAAACTGGCTGGCAGAGACATACAACCGCGAGGGGTTCATTCTAGTTTATGGCCTCTGGTTCCCTGTTCCTCTCTTCATTTTTGATTTTGAGTGTTGTGTGTGAATAGTTGTCTCTCTGTATGTGTTAGCTGATCCCTTCAGGATTTTGCAGACTTTTTGGGATTGTTGGGGCCTAAAATGTCTGATTTCACAGAAGCTTTTCTAAAAAAAAAAAAAAACACAAGGAACAAGTGAAAATGACCAAAATCATCCCAAAAATACTCAGGATTACAGAAATCAAAATATACTTTATTTGTAAAGGAAGAAGTGCACCTTGGGAGTATTTCACAAAGAAACAGAATCTTTTTGGAGCTCAAACTCAGTCAGAACAGCAAGTATAAAATGGTCAAATATAAAAGTGCACAGAGCATTGATAAATGTCAATAACAAAAACTTTTCAGTACCCATGACAAACTTTTTAAAAATAAAAACACAAAGAAAATAAAGAGTCTGTTCATTGAGGTGTGATTGGTGAAAAAAGTTGTGGAAAATATTGGGTGATTTTGCCTCTCGCCCAAAGTCAGCTGGGACAGGCTCCAGCATGAACGAACAGAATTGCAAGACTGTGCAGAATTCATAGGGATTGGTTGAATTTGTGAGAATTGTTGTAATCTCAACATCACATCTTCCTGAAGGGACTGATAAGCCTTGAGACAGACTGCTGATTTGTCTAGGGTGTACATCACTTATTGTACAATGTGTGTTGGGATTGGCTGTGACTGGGAACAGGATGGATGTTTCAATATAAGAGGGAAATCCAGTCAAATCTGAGAAATGTGAGCCTCCAGTGAAGGATATATTTTCTTTCTATACATCGACTCCACAGCAAAACCAACACATCTGCTTTAGCGATGATACCAAACATGTTTTCAGAATAAACAAAGTCAGATTCCCGCTGCTAAGTCGTCTACAACAGCTTCAATAAAATTAGACTGCCAAACATCAAACATGTAGTTTATCGTGTGAAGGCAAACCTTCAACACTAAGCTCTTAAGATTCCGCTCTGTTTACTGAATGAGAGGCAAAGTTATTCAAGTGGGCTTACTTCAAATATATGAATATCATATCGGCTATGAGGTGGGGCGAAGGAGAGAGAGCACACAGGGATGAAAGGAAGAAGACAGTACAACTTCCAAGAAAATGTGGAGTTTGTTTTCCCAGAGGTGATGAAACACTCAGCGGGAAGCAGAGTGGAAAAATGGAAAATAAGCACTTTGCAGTTTTTCATGCAGCCGAGGAACTTCAACCCTCCTGCTTTTAGACAATTACAGTGTGTTGCTGTTCCACTGAATACATACGCAGCCACACGCACGCACACACACACACACACCTCCAGCACGATGATTCTCGGGCTGAGGTTTGAGGAGAAGCCGTGTTTTTGTCGAAGCGCTCGCGTACACAGACTCCGTTCAAATACACACACTGGTGGACTGTAAGACGTCTTTTTTTTCCCCCTCCTGCTCCGCTGACAGCTTGTCAGCCAGGGTTCACTGGTCATGGAAATTACAGATGTGTGTGAGTGGAGTAATACTGCTGATCAGTCTATCTACTGATATGCTCCATACATTTCTCACGCTTCCTGTACTGCGCTCAAGAGTGAACCTGGCTGCATGTGTTCAGAGTTAAAAGGTCACCCAGTGATAAAAATGCTGCCCTGACCAGATCACTGTGAGGACAAGTTCACCTTCAAGTCAGCCGGTCGGGATGATTGTTTTAGAATATGTACAATTATAAAGGATTTAGCAGACATAGTAAAGGACACTAAGTTACCCTATTAATCACTGATTATCAGTATGAACAGTCAAGTTCTTTTGCAGAATGAGGACCTCTCCAGATTTATTAGGGCTGCACAATTACTCACAGTAAAACTGTAATATGGCCAAGTGCAATATCCAAATCACAAAATCTTTTTTGATAAAGGAAAAATGTGTGAGAAAACAGCATTATAATGAGGCACTGTGGTGCTGCAGAGATAATCTGGCCTCAAAATCTTCCTCTCCAGATGAAAGAAAACAGGTTTGTTTGGTTCAGACCTCAATAAATATCACATCATCAATTTTAATAGTTTTATTTTTTTTAGTGAACAATGCAAAACTGATCGTTTCCACTAATCATATTGCATATTGCAATTTCAGTCAAAATAATCGCAATATGCCTTTTTTTATTAACCAAATCATGTAGTCCTAGAATTCATATATTTTAAATTATATTATAAAAACTTTTCATGAGTGTTTGTCAAAAAATCTGTATGAAATGTAGAGAATTTACGACTAAAATATTCCACCAATTTCTACACTTTGAAAATACTTAAATAATAAATATATTAACTACATAATTGTATGTATCGGACACATCTTCTCATCCATGTGTGTCATTGAATTTTGATGTCTCGCTATGAAAAACCAAATCATCATGACTTTAGAATAGTTACTGACAACATTTTTTAAACAGGTAATTAGTAACTTGAAACACATTTTTAAAGTAACCCTCCCAAAACCTGTAGATACGACTGCAGACAGAAAACAGTTCCTACATGAAACTGGAGAAAGAGACACTGCTGTTAAACTTTTTTTTTTAACCACAAGTTGAGCGTCATTTAGTTCCATTATAGTCGAGAGAAGACAGACATTTTCAAAACTCTGCAACTCACCAAAACTGTTCAGTTGGATACAGATGAGAGGGGAAAACTGGATTTGTCCCTTTAAACATTATAACACCCGTAGTTTTTCCATTTTTGGTACATTTCTGTACACAGTTGGAGATGCAGAGAATATTTTGCTGCTCTGTATGAGTGGTGTCTTTAAAAGACTGCCAAATGTTTGATGATCACAGCCACACATGCTAACAGCCACACATGCTAAAAGCCATGCTAACAGCCACACATGCTAACAGCCATTCACACTCATCTGCAGTCAACCACACCCAAACAATTCATATGACACAGTTTGTTTGATGTGTATCTCACACTGTTTAAATGGAGTGAACATATTCTCACACTGTTTAAATGGAGTGAGCACATTCTCACTCTGTGGGGTTAAACAAGCTCTTTTCTGTCATATTAACCACGTGTTTCTTTGTCTTTGACTTACTGTGGTTGTTGGAGGCGGTTCACTTCCTGGTTGAGCAAAAGGTGTGTCTGAGGGGTGGAGACTCTTAAATCAGAAAGCCAGCTCCTCAGACCAAACCATGTGCTGCCACATCAGAGGGGGGGGTCAGGCTTTAGTTAGTGTTTGCCTTGTATTAGTTGTAGTTGGCGTCCATCTTGTTTTCCCCTTGTGTGTTATTTTATTTGACCTGGTCACTATATATGTTCACTGCTGCCTCCACAACAGTTTTGTTCCTTCCTGCCACAGAGACAGCTGCTCCATGAAAGAGGCTTTTTATGGACTCACAGGTATGTTCAAGAATTAATTAATTGTTTGTATGAAATGTTTCTGAGTGTTATTACAGTAGAGGAGACAAATGGAGGATACCCTCTTTTACTTTAGTAGTTATTTCGGGCAATGTAAAATGACATGTCCCACCATTTCCTGTAGTCCACAATGTCCACATCAGCTGAAGCAGGTTTCTACATTAATGTCCTGTTGAAACCAGCGGGACCAAGTGTCTTCCTTTCTACTTCTACTGATGTCTCTCTTTTCTCCTACTTTCCTTTGAACGCTGCAGTAACTCAGGTTGACTCAGGTAAACAAACAGCAAATGTAACTGTTTTTAAAGATGCTGCTGAGAACATAAAACAGTTGATAGTTGACTCTAAACATAAATGTATCTTAAGCAAATTACCTCCAATTTATAACTTCACTTCGTCTTGAATCATGTATAATTAAATGAAATTGAGGGGAAGTGAAAAAATAATTAAGCCTTCACATAACAATTGGAATATAGCTGTAATCAAAATTATTTGCATGAATGTTTCTAACACTGTCTGTTTCACTGACATCAAAAATAGCACCTAACCTAAAGATTGTGGAGATTGTGCCATGTTGGAAGAAGTCAATCAAATAGCTCGAGGGTGCCTCCTGGGTGCCCCCCTTGCCACAGGTTTTTTATTGATCTTTATTCACAAGGTCAAAGGTCAACTTCACTGTGACATCATCAAGTTCAGCTCTGTATCAGTCACTGTACTCCTCTGTTAAAAGTTATTAAAGGATTTAGCTATCATTGACAGACATCACTGTGGTGTGGTGTCAAGTTCAGATGTTTCACCATGAAACAGGAAGTTGGTGTAACTTTGCTCTTCATGGTCAAATCCACCCCAAACGTAACATGTTTGATAAGATACCCAGCTTAAATACATCTACAGGACAATATTTAATCAGTGTTTCAAAATGGCTCCATTACACCCCTTACAATATCTCAGGCAGCCCCCGAGGTACATTTCATCAACGTGTATCATGTCCGGGCAAACAAAAAGCCTCTTGGAGCCACAGCCTAAACCCAACAGGAAGTCCAGTGTGAAAGACTGGTGTTTGCCATCTAGACTCGTTTGTGATCAAAAGTTATGAAAAGATTTGTCTGTTGTTGAAGGGCGCCGCATGGTGTAGAGTTCTGATGTCTCGCCATGTGACAGGAAGTTACTGTAATTTGAGTATAAATGATCCGATCAGCCCCTTCACATGTTTGATAAGATTCCCCTCATGATCACATTTACGTCCCAATCAGGAGTTCTACTCATTGCGCCACCTACTGGCAACAGCAAGCAAGCTTCGTGTGACAGTTATCATCTGATTTACATGAAATTTTCAGTAGTGTCTACACTTCCTATACTGGAACACAACAGAGAATTAGTGGCTGTTCTGTAGTGCCTAGTAGAGTGGCATCCAAAACGGGTGACAATTCAGAGCCTTGTTGACCGGTCTGGTCCAGTGATGGGGTCGCTGCGGGTGCACATCCCAGTGGGTGTGAGGGCCTGTTCAATGCTGCTCGCAGCCTGAATTCTGGGTTGTTGTACTGTTGTACTGATGTTTACCTCCAAACACTAATAATATACAGTATGTTTATGTTCATAAACACACACAGATACTCAAGATACAAAACCATCTGCATCTACATACCTGCTTTTTCATATCATAGTAGAAGACCTTCACTATGTCACTATAATAGCATTTTGCTCAACCAGTATGATGAAATGTTCTAATACAGTATATGGAATATATGGAGGAAGACGTTTACTTCACGTTTCTGCCCCCTGACCTGCTCGGCACATTAATATTAATCCACAGAAACGAGTTCTATAAAATCTGCACATTAATATTTATCATCATAAACAAGCTAAAAACACTGTTTTTCTCTTTGTAAGTGATATTGAAATGACACAGGTTTTATTACCTCTGCTGCTGTGCTCTTAGATGAGATTTCGGTGCTGTTCAACATGCAATATTCACACTTCACTGGCCAGCCAATGAGCAGCATTACACTGTGTTTGATATGCAGAGATGCCTTTCATTAATGCACTTCTACACTCCCCATAAAAAGGCCACAACAACGTGGTACAAAAACAGATGGCAGCACAAAATAAAATAAAAATCGAGGTATTGTATTCACTATTATATAGCAAATAGTATCTAAATGGAGACATAATCATGAATGAAATGAGGAGATAAAGGTGTTGCAATAAAATTAATAATTCAACACAAAAAAATGCATTGAACAAAGAAAAGGTCAGAAATACATAACTTTTTCAAAGGTCTATGTCTGTTTTATTTAAATTTTTTATCAATTATGTCAGAGGGAGAAAAGTAAGATTAAATACAAGATCAAGATTTCTGTCTGTCTGCTTTTCTTATAGGCTTAAAATAGGGGTCAAAATGAGTAATAATAACACATTCAGTAATTATTGACAAATCACACAAATATGAAGCAACAAATGAAGGTAATGTAAAACAAAATGTATTTAACAATTGTCTATACATGCAGAGTTTTGTTGTAAATATATGTATTCTAATGGAACATTTATATATGTACTGTGTGTGAATATAATTGCTTACAGTTACAACATGCTGCACATAATGTAAATAATAAAAGGAAGACAATACAGTCACAGTATGTTGTGCATATCTGTTGAAGGGGACCCATATGGAAAGCATATACATGTTACATAATATTTATACCTTTTATTTGAAACACATATAACTGCAAACTTTAAAAAAGGGGGAAAAAAGGGAAAAATGAATATCCTCAGTGGATATGTGTAGCATCAAACATATGTGAGTTGTGTTGTTGTATTGTATCTCATCAGACATCAAAAATTGTGATAATAAACAACATACATCAAGTTTACTTAATTATGGTGTATAATCAACTGCAGAAGTGGCAATTTGATGAGTAAATCATAATAT
>JAJHUR010139356.1:0-13432 GCA_027495735.1 Lutjanus campechanus
TCCCTATACCCAACAGGATACCTGAGTTGAGAGAAAACAATCCGCACACTATAAACTTTTTTTACTTTACAAAAAAAAAAAGATAAAGAAAATAATGGATGATGATGATGATGATGATGATGATGATGATGATTGTTGTTGTCTGACCAATGTTCTCTTCTCAGCTGCTCACCAATCAGTGGTCGCCACAGCAGGTCATCCTTGTTCATTCTGACCAATACTTTGATTTAAAGCTATAGTTGGTAATCCTGTTCAGAAACACTTTTTGTTATACTGGGTGAAATGGTCCTTCCATCCTGAGAGTAGTCAATACATTATGTATTCAGAAAAAGGAACGAAAAGAATCAGACCTCTGTGTCAGCTGTAGGCCTGTAAAAACTCTGACCATAACCAAACTCCCTGCCATTCGGTCCGAATGGAAAGGAACCAATCAGATGCCTTCATGTCTCCTGCTGCTCCCGCCCCCCTCTGTCCCTCCCTCCTCCCCGTGCGCACTCATCACGTTTCACTGCTGCCGGAAATATTCAGCACGCCCCTCAGCAGAAATACCAAGTTAGCAGGAGAATAAGTTCATAAGAGTACTATAGCAGAGAAAATGCAGCCAAAAATACAACTTCCAGCGTTACTTGTAATGGCTCGCCCTGCTAAACAGGGAAAGAAAAGAAAGCCGGAGGCAGAAAAAGACTGCGATGAAAAAGGCTCTGGATAAAGTTAGAGGACAAACCAGAGTCAACATCGGTGCGGCCTTTGAGCTGTGGAGACAACTGAGGCATCTGAAGGGCCTGAAAAGTGCTGCAGAGGTTGCTGTGTTTCTGTTGGACAGGTAATTATTTGTTTTGCTTCAGGGAAATTTGTTATTTTCATGAAATATGTAACGTTTGCCAACTTAGCTGCTTTTGTAGCTCGTATTAGCCCAATGCTAACAATAGCTTCTCTGTCAGTGCAAGCTGGTGGTCGGTACATACTGCTTATTTAACTTATAGGATCTGTGCTTCCTGCACGGAGCATTGCGTGTTTTTACTCGACGTGGGGCGTGGTTTTGGACGGAGCACTGACGGGAGGGGGAGGAGGTGGTGGACCTTAGAGGACGTGCCACTTTCAAATCTTGCTAGCTCTCCAACATTACCAACTATAGCTTTAAAGCAGGACACAATATACACGACTGTCCACATTGCTATGAAATTTATTATGGATATTTAAGTCCCCCAGAGGATAATCCCAAGGCTTTTGTTACCTCCTAGCATTTAATGAAATGCCACAGTCAGGTCAAAATTCCCCCGTGGCCAAATTTGTGGACCATAATGAGACACCTTGCAGAGTAATGAATGGATTTCAATGGAATCTGCTATGGACGAGAATTCTATTTATACCACCCCTTGGGAAAATGTTATGTTTTCTTTAGCTTTCGCTAATTCAGTCCATTCTGTTCAATATTCAATGAATGTACTTAGCAGTTTCTAGTTAGGAGGCTATAGACCTTCGGCCCTGTTACCTTAATGATGTGACCCCCTGGTGCTTTTCTTGCAGCCTCTTGATTAATGCTTGTTCATTCACTGAAATGGGCAGCATCGTTCGTTCATCAGTTGTGTTGTATTTCCTCTTGAATGACATGGCATTTGTCAGAATCGCTGCTGTTACATTTAAAGGCTCACTGCTCATATTACTGGATGGTTCAGTTCCTACATGTACAGCTTTAAAATGGGAAAAAGTAAAAGGTTCAGCTCAGTGACAAAATGCTCTATAAACATTATGTCTACTAACACACACTTCTGTGTGTTTGAGTGTTCCACATGTCGGCATGGTGCAGAGCTGGTTAGACAGTTTTCTGTGCTTTTTCTTTAGGCACAGTGAGTCATGCTGAATAATACCTACAGCATTTTATTACTGCAAATGTAGTACTCCAAAGTTTAGTTGTTGTTTTTTTTGTCATTTTTGTCTGCTGCACTATATTTAGTGCTCCATTATATAAGACATGAGGTGCTGCTGTAGGATTATATCCTTGTGACATGGGCATATTTTGTCAGAATCCATCTGCGGAGCAATTTGACACTCTTTATAAATAGTAAGGACAAAGGAAGTCTTATGTTTACCTTTTCTTCTCTGGAACATCAGACACAACCTACAGACTTAATTCATAACCTAAAAATGTCTATGTGCCTATTTAAACAATTAATTCAGTCCTATCAAGGTGCCATCAAGGTTGAAGGTGGCTCTGAGAGTAAACAGTGAGTGTGATGATGGAAGGAACAGGCGTGGATGTAGTGGATCATTACCAGTGCTTTGGATCAAGAAAGCATTAAAAGTCCCACGTGTCAAGGAGATTCATTCTGTCACCTATAAAGTGCTCAGGAGAAAGAAAAGTCTCTCACCATTTATGGCAATTCTGCATTTTTCACTGTGACCTGCGCTCATCAAACATTATTGCATTTGGTGAGGGCCAGCCTCAGTCATATTTAAAGTGTGACATCTCATTTTCTCTGCTACTATCTAACATCATGCATCATCTGACAAATCAGCAGAGATGGCCATGACAGTGCTGTTGCCCCCGATAATTTGCTGCTGTCAAATATGTTACTAACATGTTAGTAGCACACAAAACACACACAGGAACACCACAAATTAGACAGTGTGTGTGTAAAACAAATTATCATCTAAAAGATACATGCAGTAAATAAAATTAAGGCATGCCACTGCCAAAACGAAAGTGTAAAAATATTTGTGGAACTGATGTCCAAGAGATGTGGATTTTATTGACTTTGTTTCCACCATTTGAGGGACTTAAACCACTTTCACACATGCATTGCAACTCCACAGTAATCCAGACATCACCCGTAGGGGCTATATGTGTGAACACAAATGTCTGAATCAGTTGCCCCGGACGTAACCCTGTCAGCTCCGTAATCAAAAGCCTGGGTGAGCTACATGTGTGTTATGTTACTGTAAATGTTATGTTAAGTAAACATAAGTAAAAGTCGTGCATTCAGAATTTGACTGAAGCTACAACAAAGAGCTTAAAGTGGTTATGAAATGGTCTCAGTTTTATATTGATGCCTCTATATGACACAAACAAATATCAGCTATTTCCATAAAGTTATTCTTAAGGGATGATTGCATTCACTTTTGGGTTTTAGAGGTTTTTATATCATTCTGTAGCTTCCCAGTAGTATTTTAGTCATTTTGGTTGAAATATGTCGGTCTTCTGGTCAAAATGCCACTTTTCTAACCCTTCTTAACACTTTTTTCCCATGTGACATGACTTAACTTGTATGATGGCATTGATATATATAAACCCCAGGGGGTGAAGGAACAGTCTGTAAAATATGGCCACCATTCACAGTTAACTCCAAACAAACAGGGGGCAGCATATTACCAGAAAAACCACCAACTGCTGCTTCAATATACTCTCTGTTGTAACTCTTTTTGGCTGCTGCTAGCCTCCTAGTTGCCATAAGCTCGGTTAGCTGTGTGGCTAACTTTGGTCCACAGAGCCCTCCAAAATCATAAATTGATTCCTGTCTTGCAGAAACTATAAACTATGTTGCTTTTAAATTTTTATTTTAGCTCCAATGTTTGTGAACATTTTAGAAATTTTGATGTTTGCTCCTCAGTTGCACTGTAAAAGACAGTGACAGACTCTAATTATCACAGATTCCAGTTAGTGCTCTGGATCATGGATGTGGATATTATGAATTTACTCATTTACAGCCCTGTAGGTTGCCATCTGAAATTAAAAACCTGACCCACCTTCAATTCATAAAGCTGCTCATTATAATCTTTTCTCACTGAGAGTATGTTATTAGAAAGTAATTAATTGCAAAGAGGATCTCATCTGGGTACATCATGTTATGTGAATATGCTTATGTCAGACTTGCTTTAGATAACGGTAAATCACTATTGAGAGGTAATATGAAATATGCCTGCCATTTTTGTATAGAAATTTTGTACATTCCAATGAGACTTTTCTGAGCACCGAGTAAGAGAGTAGCACACATTGGCATGTTGTAAAAAAGGTGACACACTGTAATTTTAAAGTGCTATTATTCATGATACAATGAGAAATATCTGCACCTCTGGGAGAAAAGGTATGAATGTGTTAAATGTGCTTTAGGAGACTTTAGTTGTGAGTCTCGTCTGGGCATCCCGCAAAGGCAAGAAGTAATACAGTAGAGGCAATAAAGAACACGATAACTAGGAGAGACAGCTTGTGAATATGATTCAAAACCAGACCAGGGCCATATCCAAGCAGAAAGCAGTCATCTGGCTTTGAGAAAATGAAATACATCAAGAAAGCCCTGAAAAAAATCCAGCTTTATCATTTTTATATTGTTCCCATGACAAGAAAGACCTTCAGCTACTCTAAACCCATCCACAGAAGCATCATCCCTGGCTATCTTTCCCCCGGGGAAGACTTAAGCCATTAGAGGAGAGGAAGGGAGAGGGAAAGATACGGAAAGCTAGATAGAGGAAGAGGTTATGAAGTGAAAGCAGCCAGCACTTCTGATGAATATTTCTAAAGGGAGAGTGCAAGCAGAGGTACAAACATCCATCTCTCACAAAAACAAGCCTGAGGGGACATGGAAAGGATAATGCTGTATTCACCACAATACTTAATATTTTTCTGTTTTTATTCACTGATTCAACAGACTACAATCTTAAACATAGAAACAGGAAACAGGGACAGTGTCCTCAGCAAATCTCCTCCTGGTGCAATTGACTCCTTACAGCGCATAGCCAATTTTGTGTTCATTTATCTAAGATTTGGTCATCTATTCTTTCAGCTGATAAAAATCAGGTAATTACTCATTACTAATTTCATAGCATCTTTATCACCATGTCATAAGTGCCATCTATCTGTATTCACAGCCGTCTACCTCCTGACACCAAATTGCACCCATTAGTGCTGAAACGATTAGTTAATTATTGATATGCCAATTGATATTTTGATAACCGATCGATCATTTAGATTAAAATACCAAACACGTGTTGGTTTTATCATAGAGATTTGCTCTATCTTTTGTCTCTGTAAACTGGATATCTATGGTTTTTGGGATACCAGTGGGGAAAAAAACACTAATTTCTTACATTTCTTCTAGACTAATCAATGAATGTATACATTAAAAACTAAAAATAGTTGAAAAATGAATTAATATTGAAAATAATCTTTACAGCAGCCCCAATCTTGGAAACCGTCAGTTGTCATCTGACAACTATCGAGCTTCTTGGGGCACAGGCCAGTGTTTCGGGGCTTCAGGTGTAGCCAAGATTCTCTCTCCTGTACACCAGTCACTCTTTACACTTAAGACCTGAGAATGGAGTTGGAGGCTGCATATGAAAGGAGATACATTTTTCTAAAAATCTAAAATTAAGCTAAATCATCATCAGGCGATAGACAATGGGTTCCGAGATTTTGCATTTCAGCAAGTGCGTTTAGGTTTATTTATGTTTTATTTGTATTAAGAGACTAGCAATCCATCTTTTGCCAGTCAACATCATATTTATATGCGTTCAGCACATTTCTTATAACTCAAGGGTGCACATGATAGTTATGAGAAACAGTGAATGCAAATAGCTGGTTTTCTTTTCAAGCAAGGCTGGGGGCTGGCCGACCCGGGGCAGACCCTCATCAAGAGACCCCATAGAGGAAAACATATGATCAAACACTACTTTACTTCCCCCCCCCTTTTCTTTATATATGAAATAAATTTTACGGTTGATTTTTAACATTTACTTATTTTTTCCTGCAGTGTTGTCTGTCTGGTAGCCCAGACAGTCTTGGGTGAAACTTAGTGTGGTGGATTTGTGGCAACAAAACTGTTCTGCTAATCTTAGCCACAAGGAATAAACTGGCTACACTGCTGACTTTATTCAAATTGTTGAAAGTGAAGATGTTTTTTTTTTGTTGTTGTTGTCATCGTTGCTAGTTTTACAGTGTTAAATCTTGTTAATTGATAAACGCAAACTGGTGGCGAGTTCTCTCTCTCTCGTATTGAAATAATGTTTATGTTGCCACTGGCAGATTCCAATGTGGATTGTTGCCTTGTATAGCCTCTTTTTTTCGACAGTAGAAGGCCAGTAACACTAGCCTTTTCCCAGTGATTTTATTAATAGTCTGTTCAGCTCTGGTGGCTTCAGATTGCAGAAAAATCTTTTCCCTGTTATCTGCAGAGACTCTGGACATTAAGCACAGACTGACAGTGCCTATCACACAATATTATACTTCATCATATGAGGAAAATATCAAACTCACTGTCGAGTAGCTTTTGAACTAATACCAGAGATCATTTTGACAGAAAATTCTGATTTGACTGTTGGTCCTAGTCTTTTGACAAAAAAATGCCATTTAGTTTTAGTCATATTTTAGTCATTTGAATTGTTTGAGTCTCATTTTAGTTGACAAAATATCATGCAATTGTAGTTGCAATAAATCTCTGAGTAAATTAGTAAATCTACAGTAGTTTTAGTAGCTAAAATCTAAGGGTTTTAGTTAAAGTGTGATGTGTTAGTTAAAACCTTTCTCTGGGATTTCTAAGCTCATTATACTGTATACTGCTGGGCCAAACTAGTATACCAGTATACTAGTATATTATATTTCTTTAGTTGTTATATTACTTTACCATCTTAGTTGAAGGTCTAGGACATCATCCATGGCACTGTTACAAAAGGAGCAGTGTAATAAAACTTAATGACATCCTTATGACAAGTCCAAAATGTAACACTTGAAGTGAAGGAAAATATTCATGACACTCTTATGATGGTCTTGTGGCAGCCAGTGTTAAAACCAACCACATATAACAGTATAATGTGATAAGATGAAGCTAAACCATTTCTTTAACTTTGATGAAAAAATGTTGATGAAAACAATGACGAAAATTATTAGTCAATGAAATTAACACCAACTAATACTAAGATGAAGTTCAGTATAGGAATATTATAGGAATTTTAAGGGCTAACTATACTATGTGTTTAAGAACAATATCACTGGTCGTCTTATTCAGTGACTGGGGAGAGAGGCCCACAAACAAAGCTCCACCGAGTGCCTGCAAGTTCAAAATAAATGTCACTGTAATCATTTGACAAAGCTTGAAAAAATAGTTTTCCAAAATGTAGGCTTGGAGTGGACTTTTTGACAAAGGATGACGGGACGTTTTAATGGCAGTATACTTCAGGATGAACATAAATGTGTAAACCTCATTGTCGTTCTATGTTTATGATCGTGCTGAAAGAGTACACACTTCTCTCTCAACTTGTGGGTGCTGCACTATGCCATAGTCACTCTCTTTTATGAGATCTGTACCATTACCAGATGCACTGGACCTCTTTCTAGGTAAGACAGCCTCAGCTCTGTCTATAAGTGGGCCACCGTTCATCAGGCCTCGCTGTGACCCCGTTGTGCTCTCTCAGCAGTATCTAGTTAGTCCGAATTTCTTCTCTTTGTCTCGCCATTTTCTGCCCACATCTGTAGAAAGTAAACAATGCAGCAATGCAATGAGAAATGGCACACAGGGAGAAAGGGAAGGGATGAGACCTCAGAGACTGTAACCCCCGTGCTCCCCCTCTCCCTCCCACTCTATTTCTGTGTGCAAGTGAGAACAAGTGGACTGCCAAAGGGAGAGAGGTACCAAAAATTGCTTCTCTTGAATGCACTTCTACGCCTTTATTGCTTCCTGTAATTGCTTCTCTGAGAGGTAACTGGTCTTCTCTTGTCCATTTTTTTTTTTACTGTTGAAGGATTGTACCCCGCAAACATGGAGCAAATCACACCTGAGTCATGAATCCCATTTAGAAAACAAGCCAATGTTGAATGCACGCAACATGAGTCTGACTCTGAATGGACACACACAATTTAAATGTATATACCTTCTAGATAGATACAACATTCTGGTCACACTTTATTTTACAGTATACCCATAAAATGTAACAAGCTGTAGTTTGCATTAAATTAGACAAAAACTAGAAATAATGTTATTTATTAGTCAGTAAACAAACACAAATTAGACACACCAAACAGTGCGCTAATATGGTGTAACAACCTATACTCTAAAAAAAAAACCTAGAAGTAATATGTTATTTATATATTCACATATGTTATTTATCAGACAGTGTTAGACCCTCATTAATCTTCCTTATGAGGGATTAATGAGGGTCTGTTAAACCCTTATTAGACTTTATTAGAAAGTAATTAGGGACACATTGCAACAGAAGTGTACTTTAAACTAAAGTGAAATCACATATTTGCTACTCACCTTCTTTGTCTGGTCCCATACAATTGGCAGAGTAGGTAAGAGTGACGGTGACTTCTTTGATCAAATCACATTTATCTGCCTACAGTTTTAGAATAAGTCTGCGCAGTCACCCAGAGACAAAATGTTCCTCTACCTCTATAATTTTGTCTTTTACTTGGTAAATGAAGTGATTTCACTTTAGTTTACAGTACATTTTTGTTGGAATGTGTCCCTATTTACCCCCTACGAAAGCCTAACAGGGCTCTGAATCTAACATAGTCTAGAAGAGAAAACATTATTTCTAGTTTTTGTTTGGTTTGCCACAAAGTACGGCTTCCTATGTCTTAATAGTGTATTGTAAAATAAAGTGTGGCCACATTTTTTTTTCAAAATCCGTCATACATGATGAGCATACCACAGTAGTTTTTGGTGCTTAATGTGAATAATACTATAATCCAACTTTCATGGATCCATACATTCTCCTCCCTTGCTCTAATCTCGCTCACATATTTGAAATGTTAAATATGCAGCTTTGTGCTTTGAGAGAATACCAGAGCAGATCA
This sequence comes from Lutjanus campechanus, assembly GCA_027495735.1. Taxonomy (NCBI): domain Eukaryota; kingdom Metazoa; phylum Chordata; class Actinopteri; order Lutjaniformes; family Lutjanidae; genus Lutjanus; species Lutjanus campechanus. The sequence goes on from JAJHUR010139356.1 coordinate 8,786, forward strand.
TGTTAATAGGATGGACTAAGGCTAACATCTTTTGAAAGATACATAAGGTCATGCATGTACACCCGCTCGTATGCTTTGTTATCTGTCTGTGTGTGTGTCTGCGTGAGTGTGTATGTGGTGTGTTGATGGAGCAAAGCACTAACACTGTGAGGGTTAGGAGTTTAATCCCTATTGGGAGCAGTGATACTAATGATGCATGCACTCACTGCATGATGAATGCAATGGAACTTAAACACGGAGCGAGCGTGCAGTGGCATATGTTAAATAGCTAATTTAAGAGGAAATAGAGGTAAGCCCCACTAGAATGGCTTCATCCTTGTCTCCAGGTGTTCAATAAGAAGGTTTTGTACAACGCACTGATATCCAGGGATTAGAGATTACTGTCACTACAGTGGATTTCCTTTGGTTGGATACGAGTGAGGTGGCAGCAGAGTATGACTATATGAGGTCAGAGCAGATATGCAGAAAAAGGAGGGGTGAGGGTAGGAGAGCAGGGTTCTGTCACATAGTTTGTGTGTGTCTGAGAAGGCCAAAATATACAACAAAATAAAGGTGCACGTATGCAAATGTATTAGTGGTTTTGTATTAAAAATAGCAAGCCTCTCTTTGGAGATGCAGTAAGATTACCTGCCTATAATCAACTCAAACAGGCCATATTTTAACCTAAATATCTCAGACATTATATAGGTTATATGCATGCCTTTTTAAATGCTTAAATATTTCTCCTCACTTACAGTATAGTAGCTGCTCTGGAAAAGTAAAGATGGTAAAAGTCACCTCAAATTCATTCTTGTCAACTCTGTCCTCTTGTTGACTTCAGGAGAAGTTCTGAGTTTTCCACAGCGTGATAAATCAGATCTTAGCAGTATTTCAGCAGCTTGCAAAGGACTGAATGCTAGTAAACTATGATTGAAGATCTACATGCAGTCCCATTTTAGCAAAAAAGGTAGTTTGATAGGAAGCTGATTCCTGATTTTAGTTCAGCAATAGCTGCATGTGAAGAATCTGTGGGTGGTGGCTGCTTCCAGTTTCGCCACTTTCCTCTTTTAATCTGCTATTTTTTCAGTTTGCTTGTGGGCAATGGAAAAGCAAGTGTGGGGTTTAGATTAAAGAGGTATGGAAACGTCCTTAAATACCCAGCCAGAACAGCCAGATGTACTGCCATGGACCACCCGAGGAGGAGAGGAGGAGAGCAGGTGTAAAACCCATGCTAACCCAGCTTAATTCTTTTTTGACTTTGTTCTATATTTTATCCTATTCAATTTGATAATTAATTATCTGTATTGCATGCATTTGTAGCATGAAGGAACTACAACTATCATATGGTTGTGCAATCCTGTGTTGTATGATGATAGTAAATTACCTTGATACCTTGATTTTTTACTCACATCTGGAATATGCTCCCGATTAGAATTCACTATCTTGGAGATCTTCTTCTGGTGTCAGTCACATACTCTTTCTCTAGAACTTGTTGTCTGAGAAAAATCTTTGAATTCATCGCTGACTGGAGCTTCTAAAACTGGTAGCCACAAACTGACAGGAGCCGCATTGCAACAACAGCAAAACAATATAAAACATTCATAAAAACATGTCAAATTACTAGTAGAGCATAATCAGCATTATAATAAGTCTCAGGGATTCACTGCTCAAGTCACAGGTATCAGCTACTGTAAAGGCTGTTTTTACACTGAAGCAGACATCAATATGGTCTTACAAAACATTTTAGTCTTGAGATTAAAGACTAAAAAGACTAAAGAGCATATGTTAATAGCCTGAAACTGATTTTCATCCATATTCACCAGAGTAAACTGAGTAAGCTTTGTCACTGACAAGCAGTGGTGGAAATGGAGGAATTGTTTCTGAAATGTATTCATACAACTGACCACACCTGAACACACCACTAACCAGCTGCCAAATGGGAAACCATATAATTCTGGGATCCTGGCTGGAAAATCAGTACTATGCTAGCTGGTACCTGAGTGCTGGATCAATTTAACAGCCTCTCACACAGCAAAATTAATGCAACAACAGCCAGCGAGCCTGCTGTCTCTCTGCCTCCTTGTCTGTGTCACTGCCCCCCCCCCCCCCCCCCCACACACACACACACACAGACACACATACACACACACAGACACTCACACATACACACACACACATAGTGGACAACAGCGTGATTTTAGAGCAGAGCTGTGAGAATGGCAGACTTTAGGATATATTTTACAACAATGCTGATATTCATTGTCCATAAATGTAACAAAAGGGAGATAGTATGATCAAGTTATCAAATACTTGTTGAATAAGCAGAGCACAAATTCTGCCTGCAGTAACTTGCTGCTCTCTCTTAGAACCCGGTCTGTTACACCATCATATGGAGCTAATTATGATTAAGTCCTAAATGTGAACTTGCGTTATCCTCCAGAACTGACAAATTGTGACAAAAAAGGAAGGATTGGGATCACCAGGCTTGTTTGTTTGCACAATTACATGTTAAATAATGTTATTCAGAATATTCTTTTTATCACAAAATAGATTCTAAGGCATAGCCATGGACAGTAAAATCTTGAGAAGTAATATTTTTACATGAGAAATAATGCGGCAACAGTGCCAAGGTCCAACCCTTCGTCTCTATCTTATATTAGATCAGCAGTATTTGATATATCATGTATGAATTAATAATTCTGACCTTTAATTACAGTCCTCTAAATTAACCGGCTATCAAGATTTAGGCGTCCCTGGAAGCCATCAGCTGATGCACTTGGCATTAAATTCTGTCTGTGAACTTTTCCCTGCTTTGCAGCTAAATTAATGGTGACAGAAGGTTGGTGCTTTTAAGGGCATTTATTCATTTATGTTATTTAGCATTACCCACTGATTAAATGTCAATAAAATATACATTACTGTAGAAACCTGCACTGTGATACCAAACTTATTATAGAAAAAAACCTGTGAAACAAATGCTTTAATGTCAATGACATCTACCAAAGCATTCATGCATATTTATTTATGTTAACTCATGGTAGCTGGCTCCTCTCATGTATAGGTGGTTGCCAAGTAGTTGCCACATAAGATGAATATAGAAAAGTGGAGCCTTTCTGAAAGGGAGCAGAAAGGGAAGCAGTGCTAATATTTCAATATAGAAAAGATGCATTAACAGTGCTGACACTGTATTTGTCAAGCAGCTATAAGTGGTTGAGGGTTCTTAGCCGTTGCATTGTTCAATATTTCTGCACATAGAGTATTGTCATGTGTTATCTCCTACTTGTAATGCAGACACTGTGGCTGGGTTATGAATAATCCAATTATACAGTGTGCTTTTTAAGCATAATCTTTAATATTTATTGAGGTGTCAATTATTCCCAATGAAACTCTGAGTTACTTTCACATCTCTGTAGTACATCCATTTGAATAATCTGAAGCTGTTAGCTCATGTAGCCACATAACTTGGAATGTGAGTAACAAGTCCCTCTATTTAGCATATATGAGCAGTATATAAATATGTATTAAATGATTTATAACACATTGCAACAATCCATAAGTGGAGGTTGGTACAGATGGCAATATAAAGCAGTTGTAACTAGAGGAGTTTACTCAGCAGAGTGCAGATCCCCACCAGACAGCAGATAGTAAAGCACCTACTGCAATGCCACCGCAACTGCCAGATGTAACCAGCTGTGATCTGCAAAGTTCTGCCAACATTAACATGACCTCCACATACGTTGTCCCAAGCAAAAACAAGATTTCAAACTGAAGCAGCTGTTGGCCCCTTGCATCCAGTTCAGAAGGGTGAGAAGTCAGCTGTCCATGGTCGTAGAAAACAGAGCTGTGAAATAAATTATTAAATTTAGAATTGCTGCCTCACAGTTGTATGACTTTGCTAACCTATGACCTTAACCTTTGACCTGTGACTACCAAAATCTAATCAGTTCATCCTTGAGTCCAAGAGGAGGCTTGTATGAAGTGAGAGACTTTGTTCTGAGTGTACAAAATATATAAATTGACATGTGCACAGCTGAGATGAGAAACGTGAAAAGTCTTTGGCGATTAGACTCCATTGTGACATCATCATGTATAAAAGGGGTAGTGAGGCTGAGATTAGTAAAGGAAACCCCTCGATGGAGTCCAGACACTGGTGATGGTGGTGAAGGGACGGCTGAAGATCTGAATGTGATGAGGACTGGACTTTGGATAAGCTCAACCTGGGCACTGGTTTAGAGGAACTGGAGGAGAATGGGGTGGAGGAGGGTCGCAACAATTCCATGTCGAAATGACAGCTGAAAGCGGCAGAGAGGAGAACAGATTTAAAGTTTTGACATAGCAACATGATTGGCTGATGGAGATTTTGGCTAAATCTGGTTGGTTGACTTAAAGAGTGAATGCCTATGAATACCTGACTGAGAATAGTGGGTAAAGAGAGAGGGGGACAATGAGACATGAAGAACGTCTTTCTTTCCAACATTATCTTTATTGGGTTTTCAAAATGCTTCCAATAATATACAGAAAAAAGAGTGCTCTCACATCAAAGGAAACGTCAAGGGCAGGTAAATTATTGTCCAGCAAATCAGTTTTCCTTGCAAGTTAGGTAGTTGTGAGATAACATAGAGCAGCACTTAGTTGAAAGTACAAAGTATATGAGAAAAGGAAAGAAAA
>JAJHUR010139357.1:2515-21364 GCA_027495735.1 Lutjanus campechanus
TTTTTGTAGTCATCTTTCATTGATAGGGATGTGTTTCAATTCCATGGAATTGTTTGCCAATTTTGTTAACGATTCCCTTATCGATTCCAGCGGGCGCAAATGACGTCACCGTGCGGATCGCTCTCCGCGGATCACGGCACGCATCCGACGTGTGAGCATCATAGTTTTACTGTCACTGTTACTTTTGTGTATGGCCCCTTCAGACCGAAAGCGGGAAGCGCGGTGCGCACCGCCCAGTAGGGCGTAGAGCACGGCGGCAGCGCGCGTGTTGCTAAGCGACAGAGCAGGAAGTGTTTTTCTCTGGCGCCCTTTTTCCGAGTTTGTGCAAGATGTCGTATCTCACATCATCGCAGCAAAGAGCCCTGGCTTTACTCCTCTTGAGGAGGAGACGAGCAGCAAAGAAGAGAGTGTGGGTCCACCCGATCCTGAAAAAAAACCTTTCTAGCCTATCATTTTAAACAAACCTGGCAAATTCAGCAAATCACTGATCTCCCTCCATCTCTGTCCCTTCCTATTCAGGTCGCGGTACGTGGTGAGTCTCGTGTCCCAGAGCTCTGGGCGCTGTGAGACAAAATATATGAGTTTGTCCTCCATATCTATGATCTGACTGACTGATCTGCTTCAGCGCTCTTTTTTTGTTCTTCTCTCCTATTGGACGCGCCGAGATGTCGTCACAGCGCGCTGCGCCCAGATTAAACATTTTTCAATTCGGGCGCAGCGGCAGACGGCGGCAGGCGCCCCCCTCGCGCGCCGCCGAACTCGGCGGCAGGGCGGCACGCTCTTGCGCCGCGGCAGCACATACACAATGAATGGGTTTGCCGCCGGCCGCCTGCGCTTCCCGCTTTCGGTCTAGGGGCCATAGAAGTCACGCACAGAGAAGAAGAGCTGACAATAAAAAGCAAAAAGACTCCAGATTATTAACGTTTATTAACAACGTTTCAGTGTGACGGTTAACCCGATGAAGGTCATCACAGCAAAAACGTCAATAAAACTTCAAGTTGCACTGCAGAAGACAGCGCGTCTTCTAACATTCGGGATCATTTAAGTATAAAACTATAGGTCTTATGTTGTTAGAAATTATAATGCTGAAATGTTACATATTATAGCTTTTTATGTTTTCACAAAAACAGTGGTTGAAAGGGATAGTTAGACAGCTTGTAGAAACATGTTAACTCGCTTTCTTGTTAAGATTTAGATGAGAAGATTGTTACCACTCTCATGTCTGAGTGATAATTATGAAGCTGGAGCTGGATGATGGTTAGCTTAGCTTAGCTTAGCTTAGCTTAGCTTAGCATAAAGACTGCTAACTGGGAGAAACAGCTTGTTTAACTCTGTCCAAAGTGGAAAAATACATACAATTTGTATTGGATATATTTTATTTTATTATTCCTGGCATATATTGTAGTAGAATGTGGATTTTTTTTTTTTTTTAACATACTTCTTATTTTCTACTTCCATCCAATTTCTCTATGCTCACATATTTTTCTGTTCTTGAATAGTAATAAATAATAAGTAATAGTTAGTAATAAGACCAATTACTCCATCGGGATCAATAAAGTATTTCTGATTCTGATACAAGCCCCTCTATAAAGGCTCAATAATTAACATGTGATGTTTTGTTTGTTTAATCTTTACAGGAACCGAGTATAAACAAATGTTTTTTTTTTTTTTTATGAGGGATCATATATCAGTCTATTTCTTGGTGGGGCTCGCTGACTTCCTGAAGTCTTCTCGACAGGCAACCACATTGTTTTTACGCTTAGAGGCTGACTATAATTTGTTTGTGAGCTTCGGAAGTGCTGATCGGTGAATTTTGTTACTGTTTCACCCTGTTTTCAGTCTTAAAACTGAGCTAACTAGCCGCTGGCTCCGGCTCTATCTAGGCTACAGATATGAGAGTTGTAACAATCTTCTTATCTGCTTGCAAACATCGAGTCTGCAACATATTAACGACGCGCCTTCAAAGTGTATCTGATATACTGTACAAATGTCACCTGCTGATTTTGTTCCTTTTATATTTGATGGTACAAACGAGCAGAAGCCGCGAGGGTCGCCTCGAGGGCTGCGCAAGCTAATGCCGTCATAACGTTGTTCATCTTTTATCAGGGAATGTTTCTGCCTTTTTGAAAATCTTATGAAGTCTGACATATGATTTAAGCATCAAATAGATAATAAACTCCTACGTGACACAGACTCAGGAAGCAGTTTTCGAGTATTTGCTAAGGCGCTTGTCAGAAATAGCTCTGTAAACAACAGCCTCCCACTCATGACCGCACGTGAGTAGTAAACAATCTTGTTCACCTCCTATATCTCTCTCCCCAACACACACACACACAAACACACACACACAGAGAGAAAGACACTTAAGTTCAAGGCCACAGGAAGACAACATCACACCTCATTAACAAATGACGCCACTCCTTCATTCAGCTCAACAATTTTAAAAATTTACGACCAGAAACAAGTGTTCAAACCACCGGAACTATTTAGGAACTTAATGCCCCACAATGGGATTGAAGGAAATGATACATGTAGAATTTCAGAACAAACTTTGTTTCGTAATGCTTCTTGAGATATAAATCATCTGCTGCCACAGTTATCCTGATCTGACATGTCTGTTTAATGTTATAATAACTCACACTGCAGCATTCATAATGCAGTTTGTACTGTGACCTCAGTTGCTGCTGACCGAGAGCAGATTCCTCTGATAAATGTGCGATAGGTTATCTGACCTCTGTGAGAACAAACTGCTGCTCTGAGTGTGTCTGATCGTGAATGTGCTGCTACGTGCTGCATTCTGCCCGAACTAACACCACATGTCCTTTTGGTCCGTCCAAATCCCGCCTGCAAAAAGGATGTTGGTATTGGTCCCCGCTTGTGTTCTTGCTTTCGCTTTGATTTTGATCACGATTATTGCTAAAATGCATCCTGTGTGAGCTCATGGGAAATTTAAATAATCCAGGAAGAATTACTGTTTACACGTTGGGTCTTAGTTCTGGGACACATGTCTAATGGTTATGATAATTATGCACTTAAGGATTTGTTGTTATCTGGGAATTCTGGGACATCGCCCAAAAAACAGTCTGACCGGACAGGAAACTTGAGACAGGTTGTGAACAAGTTTGTCTAGATGATCTTAACCTGTTTAATTTCAAGGTAAAAATGAAAGCTACGGTGCTTTCTCACCTTTTCTCATACTACAAAATAAAAAGGACACCAGCGCAATGAAAGACGTGATGCATTTATTTTTTAGATTAAAAAAAAGTTCTGTGAGACGTAATGGGACGTGGAACATTATGTGACATAAAGGGCAACAACTGCTACTCCTCTGTAATAAAAACACACTATTAAGTATTTAATTATTTAAAGGGAAATAGAGGTCAAATAATTTTCTTGCATGTAAGGCAGCCTATATAAAGGTAAAGGTAAAGGTATACTTTATTGTCCCTTAAAGGGAAATTTGTCTTGGGCGCTGGGCCGCTGCATTGCACACATGCCACACAAAATACAGTTAAAAATCAATGCACACATACATCACAATTAATACTGCTAAGATCAAGTATTTTAATCACAACAGGGATGAATGAGTTCTTATATCTATTTAACCTACAGCTGGGCATCCTGAGCCGGCGGCATGAAGGCAGGCTCTCAAACTCTGAGTTCAGGATGTGTGTAGGATCACTCAGAATTTTCCGGGCCTCCCTGAGCACAGATTTTTCATACAGACACTGGAGATAATTTGAGTTAGTGACTCCTGTGATCTTCAGTGCTGCTTTGATGACCTGCATCAATTTAGCCTTCAGCTGGGCTGACAGGTTCCCGTACCATATCTGAATTCCGTATCCGTATATGACACTACATCATGTTTTGTCCACTGATAAGGCACCCAAGAGGGCATTTTCTCACTTTTTATCTACCACAGGGGCATCCACGAGGGCACTTGTGCATTGTTTTTTGTAACTGGGGCACAGGGGGGCAATCGAAAGCATTTTTTGGATGGTTCAGACTTTCACATCAATTACAGGAAGTTCTGGCAGGCGATATAACAAAATGTGGCCCGGCAGCACACGGGGAGAGGAGGAAACCAAATGTTGAGTCAGTTGGAAAACTCGCAAAAAATCTTGACACTTTTCAATTACTTTCCAAGTGTAATCAAATTACATTGACAACACGCTGATGTCACATGCATGCAATCAGTTGCAAGTATAGGGAGAGGCAGCTCGCGTACGCGATGACAACAGTAGGTAGGTATGTCGTGTATAATTCTTGAAACATACTTGGAATGTCGGCAATGGGGTACCACAGGAATGAGTCGAAAATGAGTTAGCACATTGGCACTTCCGGCTTCCTCGTCTCAAAGTCAATGTTTCTTTTTAAAAATTTGCCTGAAATAAGGTCTGTGGTTAACAGGCTTAAAAGATTTTCACGTTTTGTTCCACAACGTAAAACACGTCAGTAAATCTCCCATGCATGAACTTTTACGTGTCTTAAAAAAGGCAGCTGCTAACAAGCAGCTAAATGAGACTTCACTGGTTATTACAGACAACACGGCAAACACTTGGTCACTTACTGTGGGTGACGTTGAGTCACAGGACCTTGGTGTAGTTAGTTTATAGCCTAACATCTGTCTGGTGATTTCATTTACACTTAAAAACTCATAAAAGTGGTGTTTTTTTTTGTGCATCTTGCTGAACTTTAGCTGATTTTCTGCACTAATAGAAAATCCAAAATCCCGCTGGATTTTTGTGGGAGGGAACCAGAGCAACGCTAACTTGGTCTACAAAACTACACCATCCCTGCACAGGAGAACATCTGGCATCTGCGCCCAATGAGCGCTCTCACTGGAACAAACAGGGCGCCATCTTGGAACACGGTATCCATTTTTCGTGCTAAGAAAATCCATGGTAAACTATGACCAGCGGTTTGAGTAATGTTTGTTCGCCTTTGTTTTCTCTTCCAAATAAGCCTGACTAATGGCTGTTTGTTTAAACCTGACTGATCAGCTGACTGCTCTTGCGGTTTTGGACATTTTAGCAACGTTGCTTCATTCCAGGATTGGGCAAGTTAAGTTAGTCCAAAAATAATAAACCAGAATTATCCTGTAAAGCCTAAATAATCATGTCTGTCTTGTTCTTTCTCTCTCAGTTACTCAGTTGGGTGAACGAAAAATCTGCATTGCACAGCTCAAAACTTTTCAGTCACATGACTGTAGTGATGTTCAGATTGCTGCAAATGCTTATATATAGCCATAGACTGCTTGTTTATTTGTCATTGGAGGTTTTTGTTCAGTCACTTGTCAATATCGACGTCCACGTGATGTTTTTTTCTTAACGTGTCTCACAGACTCATGCTGAAGCTGAGATTCACCACAGTCTTGTTGACACCTCTTCTTTTTACTCTACAAATATTTGCAACATGTGCTGCATCATTTGAACCATATCTTCAGACCAGGACCAAAGATCTACTTTGAGCAATAACATGTGCAAACTTCACAAACATAACAAGCTCAATGACCCTACTTCTTGTTGGTTTTTTTTCTCCTTGCAAGGCATTTTGTGATCAATTCTTAATTTATTAAAAAAATATAAATGAAAAGAAGCTGTAAACATCCCACATATCCACCATTTTCTCATGGGTTGTGTTATCTTCTGTGGGATCGTCTTCTGCATTTGGAATCCAGCAGATCAACAAACTCCCCGAGCCTCCAGCCAAAACATCCAGTTTTTTTTACCCCAGTATGTCTTGAGGAAATAGATGACGACTAAAAACTGTATCAGGTTCGAGCCAAGAAACATGATAGGCGTGAGACAGACGGGAAGCAGCGTTCCTGAGAGAACTGTCCCATGTGACGACATGGTGTAACATGCACTGATTAATAATAGAGATAAGTGTCCGTTCTCAGGGCATTGACAGCACGTGATCAAGAGACACCCACTCAAGGTCAAGGGAGAAGCAGAGCTGATGCCTTCAGGTTCCCAAACTTCTGTGTCTGTTTTTCCTGTTTCCCTCCCCCTGTTTGTTTATCATGTACGGAGCAGCTTAAATGACTGTCAGAGTTTGTGTAGGCTAATATTTTGGTCCTCAGTCCCTACTTTGCATTTTAGAGAAGCATTTAAACCATCACTGAATGCTTATGACGCTTGTTTTGTGGCAAGAGGTACTTTAAAGCGATATTCCACTCTGAGATGATAATCCAGTCAGTATGTACTCACCCCTATGCCGATGTGAGGATGGGTGAAGATCTTCAGTTCACAAAACAATCCTGGAGTTTCAGCAGAAAACAGGGTTGCAGCTAATGGCAGTGAATGCAACCACGGATAAAATGTAAATAAAAGAACACAAAACAAACACAAAATGTCTCCATCCTGCTCGTGTGGTGTAATCCAAGTGTCCGCAAGCCGCGACATTAAAATTTACCCACAAAAGACGCCATTTATACCATGTTTTTAGCTGAAATGTCAACATTAGCCTCCCAGGTAGCATGTAAACATGGTGTCGATGTGTTGCGAAACTTCGTATATCTCTTAATGGATGCACGTGTGAAAATATCGCGAGATATACGAAGTCTGGCGATACATCGACAGACACTTGGATTACACCACACGAGCAGGATGGAGACATTTTATCCATGGTCTCCATTCGCTGCCATTGTACTGGATTTGGCTGCAACCCTGTTTTCTGCTGAAACTCCAGGATAGTTTTGTTTGTTTTAGAACTGAAGATCTTCACCCATCATCACGAGGCACAAGAGACCCAACACACGTGTATTTCTGTAACCGGGAGAATTCATTTACAAAAATGTATTTGAATAATCAAATGAATATAAAAACGTGCAGCAACTTTTAAATGTGGACTGACTGTCATTTCATCATGTTGGAGGTGGAGTGTGATTGGTCGAAATTTGGAATTTGAATGCTGATATAAAATAAACAGACAACAAAGTTGTTGTTGTTTTTTTTTACCATCAACCAATCTATCAACTTAAACCCATTTTGCTCTGATATAAAACAAATTTTCACATTTGACATGCTGGAACTAGCAAATGCATAGTGGCCTGTCAAGGGATGGAAATGTCAGTCGGTTGGTTGATCCACCACATTGGACCAGACTGAAATATTAGATGCATTAACATCAAATTTTGTGCAGCTCAGGGTCACCAGACGATGAATCCTCCTGACTTTAGGTGATCTATTCGCTTTTCCTCTGCCACCGTGAGATTGGCCAGTTTTGTTTTTTAGCGAAACGTCTCAATTACTGGAAGGACGGCCGTGGAATATTGTACAGATGTTCACGGTCCCCAAGGGATACAACCGAAAGACTCTGGTGATCTTCCAACTTTTCATCTAGTGCTGCAGAAGGTCAACATTTTCACTTCTCCAGGCAAATTACTGCCGGTAACTTTTGTACAGATTGTCTGATCAGCTGACTGCTCAAGTTTCTTCCCTCATTGGACTTTTTTCTTTACCAGTATTGCTTCATTCCAGGATTGGAACAGTTATGTTAATGAGTATAATAATTTTATTATTGATGGTCACAGAAAACAGAAAAATAATACTCAGGTTCTAATAAACCAGAATTTTCCTGCAAAGGCCAAATAAACTTGTTTGTATGTTTCTGGCTCTGTGCTGTAAAGCAGGTCTGTCTTGATATTTGTCTCTCAGGTACTCATTTGAGTGAATGAGGAATCTGCATTACACAACTCAAAACTTTTTAGTCACATTTGTTTCGGCTGTGAACATGATGATTCATGGTTTCTAGATGATGTATCTTCATGTCTTTGGTGATGCCCTGACTTGTCCCCTAATGCCACCCTGAGGTTCACATTTGTTATTTGTAGTGAAACGTCAACAATTATTGGGTGATAGTGGAATTTGATACACACACCTCTGATGACACCTTAAAGTGGAAATATCAAAGATTTTTATTTAAATAAATGTCTGTTAAGTTAACATCTATCACGGATTAAAACACTGATGAAAATATTTCAATACTGATGTATTTGCAGCATCACAGATTTGGTTTCTGTGGCAACATTCCTGGAAAAAGTGGCATATTAAGTTACTGTTTACTTGTGAAACTTTGATTTTTATTATGAAGCTGTCAAAGGACGACCAGTTTGGAATATTGCAGGGAGGTAGTGGAACAAGAAGGAGCAGCTATAGATGAAGAGCTGCAGGTGCCAGGCTGCAAACCTCACATTTGCTGTTACCACCGGTAACTACAGGTGGTGCCAAAATCAACCAGGATTAAAATCTTCAAGATTGCAATTTTTCATCTAAGGTAAAGATTTCAATATCTCAAAATGCCTGTAATACTGATGACACTCCCATCAGCCTCAGCTGTACTTTGTGTTTAGTGCTAATGAGCTAAATCTAGCATGCTAACACACAGATTCATAACATGGTATTTATTAGATCTGCTAAACATAAGCATGTTAGCATTGTCGTTGTTAGCGTATTAGCACAATGATGCTAACATTTAGCTCAAAGTATCACTGTGCCTCTGTATAGTCTCACAGAGCTAGTTTGCTACAGTTACTTTAAGTCTCTGCATATATTTCCTTCATCTGCTGAAAGCCTGAAATCCAATCCGAGAAAGGACAACTGAGTAGCATGGTGGCCCTGCAGGTGTGGTGACAAACCTCAGGTGTCAGTGTCCTGCAATTCACCTGGCAGGCTCAGGTGGTCACATGCATGTGGCCTGAAGTGCACATGACGACCTGCGTTCAGTGATCCGAGGTGTTGTCAGGCTTCAGTAACGTCCAGCCATGCCCCCGTGAGTCCAGAAAAACAAGAGCTTAGCGCAAAGGAATGCAGAGAGCCCTTCATTGGACCCTGAAGGGGCTCCGCTGCTTACATAAAGAGAGGAGGGACAGTGTTGTGTTTCCCCAGGATGAGTTCAGTATGCACTCCTCCCTAGTCTTTAAAGTGTGTTTTCTCTTGATCGTGCTCTCTGGTTTTCAACTGCAAGAATTCTAAAAGCTACCTGATAGTCTTCAGAGGAGATTAAGGAACATGAGGGCAGACTACCTTTGAACAAATAACATGAAACACATCTAAACCTGAAGAACCACTTGTAAAGTGTGCCAAAATTAGTGTAAAGCAATCATTTTCTTGCACATGACCCAAGGTAGGAATACAAATGAGTCCTGTTTATACTCTGCAAGAACATTTTCTCCCTCTGGTATTTGCCTTTTTTTTGTGAAAGATCATTTTTGTGGCAGGGTGGATAACACTCATCAGATATCAGAGGCTGCATCCAAACCACGTCTCAAGAAAAAGGCATGCGCCTCGGGCTGCTAAACATGTAAATACACCCCTTTTAAGACGATTTGTTTACTGAACGTAGCGCCGTCAGTCGAGGTTCTGTCATTTCCTCGTCTTGGCCTCAAGTCACATCCAGAAAAGCATGTTTTTCTGACAGCTTTCCTCTACGACTGTGTGCTTTATCAGCCCCCACAGAAAAATTTCCCTGCTTTACCTGCATAAAATCTCACACCTTCAATGTTTTGACTGAGATACTGGCCAACTTTTTGCCTCCCACACACATATCTCAGTTAATTAAAGGCTCCTACGGTGGAGTCTGTGGACGGGGGGAAAATACATGTGAGGCAGAGCTGGCTGTCTCTCCCCACATTCTTTCACTTTACTCGCCCACGCTCTTAAAGAAACAGTGCTCAAGTTTCATATTGCAGCCTTATAGAGCGGCACTCCCACGCAAGTTTCAGTCTCTGCCTTTGATGATAAGATCATATGTTAAAGGTGTATTCCACCCAAAATGAATCTTTGTTATATTTGATTTTTTTGGTTTCATCACGTAGAGCAGAGCGTGAGCTCAGAAATATTTTGCTTGTACTCCGACAGCAGCAACAACAGTTCAATAACAAGACTTCTGACTGCAGTCTTTCAAAATAAAAGCGTCATGACAGCACATTTCAACTTAATGGTCCAGTGTGTCAGATTTAGTAAACTATGAAAACAGAAACAGAAAACATAATGTTCATAATTATGTTTTCATTAGTGTATAATCACCTGAAAATAAGAATCATTGTGTTTTTGTCAATTTAGAATGAGCCGTTTACATCCACAGAGTCTGACGTGATAAATGTTTCTAGAGTAGCCCAGAAAGGACAAACCCAACACTGGCAAAAAAAAAGTTTTGCATTCAACATGCTTCAGTTGGTTGCAATCTGCAAGCTCACTGCTAGATGCCACTAAAACCAACACACTGATCCTTCAACAGAAAAACAAATTTGGGTCCCGAGTCAAGACACTTCTGAAGAATATTCAGTTTTGGCACAGGTATCAGCTCGAATGGCAGGATGCACCGTAATCATTCCAGGCAGATGGACAGGACAGGACAAATTCACTGCTACTATTTTAAAATTATTTATTTTAAATTTGAAGTCAATTTTGGACCATGTCTTAAAGTCCTTTAGTCCAATTTTGATTGCTTTATTTAATAATAAATACATTTATGCACATTGGGTTTGGCTCATGAATCTATTTCATGTTTGATCCAAAATTTTGGACATGTGAAGACCTCAATATGTTATTTCTCTTTTAAAATTTTCAATCATCATTTCACTGATGATGCACAACTCATACAGTATACCTAAATAATCATTTTATATGTACTTTATCCTCACATTGTCACTCAGTAAATACACAGGGTATGAGATAAGAATGTGCCAGTCAATTTAACATTGCATATTAATGTTTATTTTGAGCAGAAGGTGTCAATACATAGATGAAAAAGTACTTGCAACTTCTGGATGCAAAAATCTTATTTTCATCAAAATATAGAAATACCAGCTTGTCCAGAACCTGTCCAGCCTGCTAACAGGCACGTGCATCACCTACAGGCCACTTGTGGTTCATTGATTGGCTCGAATTATTACTGTCAACAGCCATGAGTCAACATTAGACACAGGTGCTTCTTACTACCACCTGATCACATGCTGGCATCATTTTCAAGGTTTGGTTCATTCATCCATAAAATTACAGTGGTCCCATCCTTAATCAAACAACTTTAATTACAGAGAACAGGAAATAAATGCCCATAAAATACACACACACACAAAACGGAAGACATTCAAATTCAGCATGTTGAAGAGGAACAAAAGTGGTCTGCAAAGTGAGCAGCGAACTCCTGCATTGTGGAAGTAGATTTTTCTGCAACCCTGAAACTTTTTGAGATGAATTCGAATCCATAGTTATTGCCATGAATTTAAATTTTAACACAGCTGAACGCAAACTACAGTATGAGCGTGTTTACAACCATCTTTCAATCCCAGAGAGACTGTGGTGGAGCGTCACTTTAAAGGACCAGTATGTAGGATTTAGTGGCATCTAGCGGTGAGATTGTAGATTGCAACCAACCTGAAGGAGCAACATGTAGCGATTGTGCATGCAAAAATGAGTACAGCAGTCCAAATAATGAGTTGGAGCCATAGATGGTATATTAAATAGGTTAAGAGTCTATTTAATTTATGATCTATAGTTGAAGCGTGTTGTTTACCACCACCCCCTCCGCCCCAGGCTCGGGGAAGCATAAATTAACAATAACAAATGAGGATAAGTCCTACACTGTAAGCTGATCAGCTGTTTATAACTGTCAGTTGTCTGTCAATGTAAAGTTAAGCCCGAAAGCTGCTATGAAAATACACACTCTGGAGTTGGAGTTCAGTCAACTCCTGTCTCACTGCCTGCCAGACTCCATTAACATATTGCTCAATTTAACAGTTATAAACAGCTACGCCTTCTCCAAGATTGTTAATGATTTCTTATGACTCATGAACAGAAACCTCAACCATGCGGCGAACATTCGGCATTAATTAGAACTCTAATTAACGTGAAATGAGCAAACAAAAACAGTTTTTGCTGCCCGGAAAAGAAATTTCAAAGGGGGGCCGTGACAGCTGTAGCGCTGATGTCAGAGAAGAACTTCACGTTTCTTTGATCTCCGATGACATATCATGTTCATTTTATGATTTATTACAGTTAATATATTACAGATTTCTCCTTTAACACCACTTGTCTCGCCCTCCCCGTCCAACGTAATGAAAAGACAACAAATCTTATTTTCAGGTGATTATACAGTAATGCTGCCTATAAAGCCCTGTAAATTTTACACACTGGACCTTTAAAGTTCAAAGCTCATGATTCACGTTTGACTTTCTATCTGATTTGGGATGAGTCAGGTGGTTTCCATGTGAATGTCGCCCACTCAGTCCCAGTTAAAATTCCTCAGTCTTGAGCTGTGATTGAGTTATACAGTTGGCTTGTCAGTGAACTTTGTCCAGGCTTTCTCTCCCTCCACCGCTCAGCATTATCAGACTGGAAAATCTGGCTGAATCACGCAGGAAATGGATGACCTCTACGCATTCTCGGTGTGCCTTTTCAGCTGTTTTAGCTCTTGTTCCATTTGTCTAAGCAGAATCCAACCTGTTGAGTTCTGAGTCACCCCGCAGAGTTTCATTTCTTCTGCTGTGGTCTCATTTGGACACTCAGAACAAAACTGAGTGAATTTAACCTCACATTACTGTCTCGCAGCTGAAGTTAGCCTCCTGTTTTGTGACCTTTACCCCCCTTTCTCATGATCATGTTCCTTTATACTCATAACAGCACAAACTTCACACCAGCCGCTCTCTTATTTCACCTATAAACTGTTGATGTCATTTACAGTGTATCAGTCCTCGACTAGGCTGTTTGCTCTCTCTCTCTCTCTCTCTCTCTGCCTTTTTTCCCAGCTCCTCTCTCAGCTGACTGTGTTTGCTTCCTCCTAAAGCAAATTTGCACTGTGATGCATTTGAAAGCACAAGAGCAGGCTTGTCTTTGGCAAAGTCATATACCTGTGAACGCACGTTATCCCACAGCTCCCCCTTTCATTTTGCTCCGTTTCATCTTTGCACTCTAAAAACAGCGATTTTATTAGCTTTTTTTTTTTGCAGCATTTCTGCAGTGAGCTGTAAGAGTTTGTCTTAAAGCACAGAGCAGAGCAGTTTGTGGCTGCGTTTGGGAGGAATGGAAGGAATGAGGATCAGGATACAGGCAGGCGTTGTCTGTAGAGCCTAGGGAAAGAAAAAAAAAAAGAAGTCCTGGGAACATTGAGTACTAATATAACTTATGAATAAGGGTGTGTATGACTGCGGCTGGATTTCCAGGATGTAGCCCCTAATGTAAAGGGATTGTGTGTTTGTTTGCAGGCTATTTGAGGCCTGCATGGTTAAACAGGAATAGCAGGAGCTTTTACTTCAGCTGCGACTCATTAAAGCTTTTCGGCCTTGGCCTTTGTCCCTGCTTTGAATAGAAAGGTAGACTCTGAAAAAGACAATTGAAAGCCAACCAACAGCTGGCAACGCAACTGCCGTTAGCGTCTCAAAAGTCAAGATTCAACCTGCTCTTCTCATTAGAGTCGCCGATTACATTTTGGTTTTTCCGGTTTTCTTTTTGTTTTGGGTACACAGGAAGGTGTGTGTGTGTGTGTGTGTGTAGTAATCCGTGTACAGTGTGAAGCAACAGCCGTTTTATTGCAGATCCCCAGTCAATAATGTTCCCACGCGTTTCTCTGGAAAAAGGAGCCTCATAAGCAAGTCAGCACCGTCGAGATAAACAAAGTCAGCTGAGGCAGACAGCAGCTCAGAGAGAGGACACGTTCTCCCCGAGTGCACATAACGCATGTCAGCCAGCAGTTCAGGCAGTGTTTACTTCCAGGATTAACTTTAGTGCCAAATTTAAACTAAAGAAGGCAGTGTTGCTGATTGCATCGATGCAAATATGCAGGGGTGGACTGTAGCTAAGTATATTCACTGTGCTCGCAGTACTTGTACTTTACTTTGGTGTTTCATTTTCATTTTTCTTCACACTTCTAGTTCACTACACTTAACATGGAGATTTTGTTTTTTTTTTACTCAGCTACATTTATTGGACAACTTTAATCACTTTTCAGATTAAAAACAACACAAAACACTTATAGTAAGCCCATAAAATGCAATTAATTATGTGCAGCTCTGTGTAGTCGGGGCTGTTTGGTATGTTTCAGATGTCTAAGAGTTGTTGTCAGTCAAATCAAGTCAAGACAAGACAAGGAAGTTAATTTATATATGAGAGGTTATCTCAGGGCATTCACATAAAGCAGGTATAAACTCTTTATAATGTTGTTTATACAGAGACCCAACAGTTCCCACCATGAGCAGGCAAAGAGTGACAAGGAAAAACTCCAACTCACTTCCACCAAAGAGACATTTCTCCTGCAAACTTCTCTCATCACATTTTGATTACTATTTGAGACCCAAATACATCAAAATAAAGTAAAGATTAGAGAAAAATATGAATACAAATTTGTGTAAAAGAAGTTAGATTTGTCTGGATTCATCCTGTGACCAGTTTTAATGACTTGTGCTCTGATGTCTGGTGCGTGTCTGCAGAAGACACAACAACAACAACAACAAAAAACAACATTTGAAAGACATCACATTGTAGCTTGTATCGCACTTGATACCATATAGACCAGGGGTTCCCAAACTTTTCCATGCCAAGTCCCCCCAGATCTTACTGGCTTATGTCTGAGACCCCTTTTTTTCTATCTGACAACACTATGACAAATGTTTAAACAAAAAGATAAATAAATGCAGTTTCATAAATGCAATAATAATTTTACCATTTTCTAGAGGTCTGATAATAATAAAAATTTAATTTAATATTATCTTTTATGTCATTTTCCCTCATCCATTCTTTAATTTGCTGAGGCCCCCTGGCGCCCCCTGTTAACCCTCATTCAAAAAAATGATGTATAACAAGACATCTACAGTCATGCTAACTATGTTTTGAGCTAAATGCTAAGAAACTCAGAATGCTAACATGCTCACAATGAAATCGTAACATGACAATGTTTAGTAGGTATGATCTTTACCAATGTTGCCTTCTTAGTATAGTCTGTAAGCATGCTAATTCCACCTATTAAAATACTTAAAATACTTATGTTTAGCAGGTATAATGTCTAACAATGTTACCCTCTTTATTCAGAGCAGCAATTCCCAAGTGCCCAATTGGAAAACTAGCACCACCTCCATCAATTATTACAGTAAAATGCTGTTTACACACTGATGCATCAGTATGAACAATCCAGTAACACCATATAAAAGAAGCTAATACATCAGTAACAGGGAAAACTTGACCACAGGATGAAAAGTACTTCTGATTCTGTTGTGTGTGTGTGTGTGATTGATTACAACAGTTATGGGAACTTAACCAAGAAAAATACTCACTTAGTAGAACCCACACATTTCCCACAGTCTGTGTCCATGCTGGGAAATCTGAGGACGTTTATCTTGTTATCTGCTCAGTGTGTTTCAGTTAACCATCACAAAACAACTGATATAAAAAGAAAACTGAAAAACCTAAAACAACTAGTAAAGTGCGTACTTCAACAATGTTGCATAACATTTTTAACTAAATGTTAGTTAAAAACTCCACAACTGCATTTTGATTCATTTGTTGCAGGACAGATGAATAGAAAAATAACTCAAAGTTTGTTGGAAAATTGTGTGTTCATGTAAGTCGCCTGAATAACAAGCTGATTGAAAAAAAAAGGTTTTCAGGGACTTAAAGTACTCTGCTTGTCAATGGAAACTTTTACAGCCTTGGTTATAAACATATTATTTAATTATTCCATTTTATTGAGGGTTAGCACGTAGGCTGAGTGAACTTCTCCTTTACGTGTAACTCCTACTTAACCACAATAAATAGGAACAACACTGAGGTCACTGCTGATGTCACTTCCTGCTAACCTGTGCAGCACTTCTTGGGAACCATCAGTGATTACTTCAGGTTTCAGGCAGAGCCGCTTTCCCGAAATCATGAACCTGTTGTTCAAGATAATCCACAGACCTTGTTGTGAGCAGTTTCATATACGAAGCGCTATCTTTCTAAATTAAAATAAAGTAGTTCCAGTAGATTCTATTGCAGAAAGAAAACAGTTCCAACATAAAACTGCTCCTAAGGTCTGTGGATTATCCTCAGTAATAGGGTCATGATTTTTGGAGACACTGGTTTTTATTTTTTCAAATGTATTTTTTGGTGCTTTTTGGTGAACAAAATCACAAATTGCAATTTGCCTGTGCAACACCGACTTTCCTGTAGACCCTCTAAAGACTCCCTTTATATTGAAAAGAAGGTAGACATCTCTACAGCCGACAACTCTTCTAACAAAACTCTTCAACTCACACTAAAAAAAATCTAGATGGGTAAATAGAACTACAGGACAGGAGAGAAATATATACTTTTAACTGGCTCTTTTGTACTTTACTGAATGAAAAAGATCACACACCACTGTGTCCTTGTATTTAAAATTATTCCATTAAAAGTCAAACTAAAACTGATGCTAACATAAAATATCCTCTAAAAGTCTAAAGTGTTTTGTTTACTTTGCTGAACACAACTGACAATTTGGAAAGTTCAGTCACATTTTGTGCTGTGAGAAAAAAAAAAAGCTTTAGTGATCTTTTGCAAGACCCAAACACTTGTGAACTTCTTCAGTTGGGGCAGCAGCCATACGACCACGGCCTCAGACTTGGAGGTGCTGACTCCTCACCACTTCACACTTGGCTGCAAACACACCCCGATGCGTGTCGGCGTTCACGGTTCAATGAAGCTAATGCTGTGGTCACACTACGTGACTCTCTGTCTTGTAATCGGGAATCTTGAAGTCGTTGTGGTTTACGCACTACAACAACAATGCGTCATATATGGCAAAATCATTCACCAGGAGGAATCCCAGATGAGTTTGTCTGCTCTTCAGGCTACATCCACACTGCTACGTTTGTGTAAAGACAGTGGCTGAACACACACACACACACATACAGCAGGTTGAGATTGAAAAACCAGTGCTAAAATTGTGTTGTGTGAGCTCTTCCTAACAAAACTACATCATCGGCAAAGAGATGAAGTCCTGAGGTTACCACACTTACCTACCTACTAACTCCTTGGTTGCATCAAAAGATTCAAACAAAATCGGTAACAATGGACACACCTGGTTGAGCCGAACGCCCACTGAGAACATGGCTGACTTTCTGTTATAAATTTGGAAACAGTTTCCACTAGAGTTACCTGCAGCCCTGACACCACATGTTCCTACATTAACCCCCTCAGAAAAACTCCAGAGGAAATGGCACGCCCTACATGACCTCTACACTATCCTTGCAAGAGAATAATTGGTCCTGGGAAGGCTGAACAGCATGATTTAATAATAATATTCATAATAAAGTATGCAAATTTTTTTTTTAAATGTGCAGAGTTTTGAAAAAATAATAAAATCACACCTGAAAAGCATGCTGCACCTTATAACTCTTATAACTGTTTAAAAATGCATACTTAAAATAAACTAACAGGTTAGTTTAGAGGTGAAATAGGTCAGCACTACACTGTATCTGCGCCTATTGGACTGTAAAGGATGTTTCGATTTGAACGCCACAGAAAGTGTCTGGGTGGAGCGCCTGGCTGGTTAGTGGCCCATATCAGCAAGTGTTTTTTGGAAAGTACCTAACTGTTTCTGCAGTTTAAAAAAAAAAAAAAAGCCGTGCACAGAAAACTGCCACAGAGACGAAATTGTTGACCTATTCTAACCTCGATTTACTGATAATTTGACTGAATGCAACTGAGAACGCTGCAGCTGTGGCCTGATAGACTTGGCTGTTTCGGGGCTTGTTATTATCAGAGGTGTGTCTCTTCCTGTAAGTTAAAATAAATTCAATAAAAGAAAAAGAAAGGAGGGGAGCGATAAAGGAGTTGCACTTATACAACTGTAATTATGCACGGCTATAAAAAAAAGTATCCCGGTGTTTGTTGCTTAGTGCTCTTTGCTGTGGTGTTCCCAAAAGTTCCCCTGCCAATCAAACGGTGTGTGCGGCACTGTGACCTCCACTTCCTTTTCAGTTTTCAGACAGCAGGAAAAATATTAACCACAACCTATTACACAACTCATTACATCCTGTGTCTCCAAAGATTTCCCAAAGACAGAGCCGCCGTCATCATTTTTCATCACTGTAGTCTCACGGGCCAAAAATCCCCTGTGCGGAAAAAAAAAACTCGCTTCTACTATTAATTATGATCTCAACCTATTTAATATACCGTCTGTGGTGTGCTGTACTATTTTTTTTTTTTTACTTGCAATTGTTACATAATCCACATTGCAATGCATACTGAAGAGTTGAAGATGCAAAGGATGCATTTGCAAAACTTTCAAAGAACTGCAGCCTAATAAGTCAAATGTGTTAAAGGCTCATATGTGCACCAACATTTGGCTATATTTAAAACTTTCAGATAAGATAACTCAGGTTGAATGTTTCAGCCTTCAGGATTCTGTTTTTATATGAATGTAGTTTAATAAGATAAAACAATGAAAACTACATGCTATTTTTTTAAAGTATAATACAATACAATTCAATTCAATCTTCCTGAACCATCTAATTTGTGTCACTTTAAGTCCTTATAAGGACCTGTAGACACGTCTTTTCAAAGGAAATAGTCATGATAACACCTGTCCTTTACTCACTATGATTAATATCTCAGTTTGTAAGAAGCAGTTTTTTTTCCACTCGCCTGTTGTGTCACTGCAGCTGTCTGTGCAGCAGAGCCCAACAGCTGAGAGAGGATCAAGGCTCTGAAAGGCTGGATGACAACATGCGCTGTAAATAAAGGGCTCGCATCGTGAGTAATTGGGATTGCACAACAAGTTAAAGACCACTTGTGTGAATTATTGGCTGACATCTCGCATCCATTTAACCTATATTTAGACAGAGAAGTTTTTTTGCTGACTACTTCTGCTTCAGTCTGGATTTTTTTTTTTTTT